>JANHFR010006576.1:0-13699 GCA_032468015.1 Mimophis mahfalensis | reverse complement strand
TTCCAGAGGGCAGGAGCCCCCACAGAGAAGGCTCTCCCCCTGGGGGCCGCCAGCCAACATTGTTTGACCGATGGCACCCCGAGGAGGCCCTCTCTGTAGGAGCGGATTGGCTGGTGGGAGGTAATCGGTAGCAGGAGGCAGTCTCGTAAGTTGCCATTGCTACCTTCTTACACATGTACTTGTGATCCATTGTTGCGATTTCAAGCTACCTGCTTTCATGCCAGCCCTTTCCGACTTTATATTCTTCTGTGTGTCGGGGCTACAATTCCCAGATTTTCATATGCGTTCTTTGTTGATATTGAAAATTGGAGATTAGGAAAAGTTGCCGTATTTCTTCCCCAAGCCTTCTCTCTGCTGGTTGTATTTTTCTCCCAGGATGTTTGCATATTTTAGTGGAGAAAATAGCACTTAGATTAGCACTTAGATTTATATACTGCTTTTCAAAGCTTTCAACCCACTCTAAGTGGTTTACAGAGTCAGTCTCTTTTCCCCAACAATCTGGCTCCTCATTTTACTCACCTTGGAAGGATGGAAAGATGAGTCAACCTTGAGCCTGGTGAGATTCGAACTGCCTAATTGCAGGCAGCTGGCAGCTAAGTAGTACATACTGCACTCTACTCATTGCACCATCACAGGGGTCACCAAAGCTAGAAGATGCATGTGTCAACTTTCCAATCTACAATCACCTTTCATACCTGCATGATATAGTAATTTAACTAAATACATATAGTAATTTAGATAGCAGTTTAATGAAGTTAATCTATGTATAGTAAGGAAGTAGTGGCCATAACTCTTAAATGGAAGATGTCTTATCGTTGTTACCTCTATCTTTAATAGCCTTAGTTCTTGCCTATAATTACCTTTGGCATTCAGCTGAAGATAGAGATTTTGTAGACAACATGAATAGGTTCCCATAACATGTTAGACTAGGCCAGTGGTTCTCAACCTGTGGGTCGGGACCCCTTTGGGGGTCGAACAACCCTTTCAGAGGGGTCACCTAAGACCATAGGAAAACACATATTCCAATACAAATACAGGTGTATGTGAAAATAATTTTATGGTTGGGGGTCACTACAACATGAGGAACTGTATTAAAGGGCATTAGGAAGATTGAGAACCACTGGACTATACAGAGGTGAGAATAAAATAATTCACAATGTTGTGAGAGACCAGCCCTTGTCCTAACATGCAGCATGAATGAGACCATTGTAATCAATCATAATTTGTCATAGAGTGCTAGATACTGTAAGTGTGGGCTGAGTTTCACCAACCTAGATTTAACATGCTATATGAGTCCAATCTCAGGATACAAGTTGTAAGGGGATGTAGCCTTCATGATTTTTATCCAATCTCTTTAACAGCCACAGCCACATAGTGTGATAATTCTTTAGGTATTGTGTTTTCTCCATCCCTTTCTATGGGTACTATGGATTTCTTTGGAAGTACCTTTGTGTATGCAAAATGGATGGATTGTGTCCTATAACATATTATTCCATAAATGCATCTTGTGCTTTTGTGCAAATGTTAAGGCTCAGCTCCACTCATTAAATTCAGAAACCTTGATACAGCTTGCAAATGTTCAAACATATTTTATTTATTTCCCAAGGGATGCAATTTATAATCCACAGCCAGCTTTGCCATAAGAAAAAGTGACTCCTCACCTGCCTCAGACAGTATGTTCTAAAGTACTATTAAAGGATGCCCAATGGTCAAATCCATCCCTTTAGAGTTTTTCTCTCAAGCTTCAAAAACATCTTGGACAATCTCTATTTTTCTCTATAGATTTATCAGATAAAGATTTATTTAAAAAGTACTGAGGGACTGTTCTGTGTGAGTTGTAACATATGTGCCACCATTACAAACAATTTGCAAGTCATAGAAGTTTAGTACTTATACATCCAATATGAAATGTTAAATCAAAATGACACATTTTAAAGAAAGGGGGGAAAAAACTGCATATCCTTCAAAGAAACATTGGCTGTCGTGGATAGAGTTTTGTGAAATAAGCACACCATCAATAAAAGCTCTTTAAAGTAGGAATGGTAGGTTGTAGAGTTGCAAGGATTGTAGGGATACACACTTGTTAGCTTCCATTTCTTTCTTTCTTTTTTCTCATTCTTTCCAATCTTAAATAGAAAATAAGTAAGTAAGTAAGTAAGTAAGTAAGTAAGTAAGTAAATAAATAAATAAATAAATAAATAAATAAATAAATAAATAAGTTCCATCTCTTTCTGGCATCTGTTTGCAAATTTGTCTTTCACGCTCATACAAAATTTGTATGCATTTTCAGGTACATGACTCCCAATGTACACATTACCTTCCCTAATGTGCAATACTTTTGCAAACACTTTTTCCCTAAAGTAATATCCTTTTGCATTTGATTTTCACTGAAGTCCCTATTTTTCTGTATGCTTTCTCCAATACATGCATTTTTGTATGCATAACTTTTAGCTGGATAACTGCAGAACAAAATGCGGAGAATCAGTGGCAGAATGGCTTGTAGGGCAGCTTGGAAAAGGCAAATTGATACATAACCCGAGCAAATTTCTCCTTTCTCCTTTGGTCATTACATACTTTGCCTGGAGGAATTTCGCTGTTTGATTCCCTAAAGGATCTGTGGGGTGAAAAGAGTTCTGTCTGTAGCAGTCTTTTAGAGTGAATCAATTTTTTTAAAAATGTATTGGGATTAAAGCTCCTAGCTCTGGGCTCCAACCTCTGAACCACAGTCTTTTGCCATTTCTCTACCAATCAGGATATTAGAGCATTCTCTTCTCTTGTGACCAAATAGCAATTGCTAAACTGCGGTTTATTGTGATTTGTTAAATGATAAATAAGCCACCAAGGAATTGCACATTATGTGGGAAGGCTAAATGAGCAAAATCCATATTGTATCTTAGCTCAATGAACAGAAGTTTTCAGTCTTTGAAGTCCACATGATTTACTCACTTGTTCACAGTATTGTTCACACCAGCCATCACCAAATTCTTTTTCTACAAATCTATTTAGAATATAATTTCCTTTGATTGATAACTATGAAGGATTCTGACCTGTAGAAGGCTGATCTAGAGCAAGACTCTTCAAGCTGCAGAATCTGTTAATCCATTCACCCACCCATCCTTCCTTCCTTCCTTCCTTCCTTCCTTCCTTCCTTCCATCCATAAATCCATCTAAAAACCCTTGATCTAGAGGCAAAATTTTAATGAGAGAAAATTGCCTGCATTTTAGATAATAGATTTAACCGATTAACAGAGTTGGAAGGGATCTTGTAGGTCATCTATTCCAACCCACCACCCAAGAAGGAGACCCTACACCATCTCTGACAAATGGCGTTCCAGTCTCTACTTGAAGGCCTCACAACTGAGGCTTTCAACAACAGTTGTGAAGCTCTCACAACTTCTGGAGGCAAGCTGTTCCATTGGTTGATCATTCTCACTGTCAGAAAATTTCTCTTTATTTCCAGATTAAATCTCTGCTTATTCAGTTTCCATCCATTATTCCTTGTCTGGATGATAGATAGATAGATAGATAGATAGATAGATAGATAGATAGATAGATAGATAGATATTTTTAGTCTGTCATAGAACCTTATCAAGTATTAGAAGAATCCTAGATTTTGTGCCACATAGTTGGAAAAACCTTAATCAAGAACACACTATAATTCAAAGTAACTGTCAGGCACAATTTAGCCAACCAGATCCATATGTGTAAAGTTGAACTATTAACTACTTTATTATTTTCTGCCTATTATACAGGAATCTCCCTGGACTGCCAGCATTTGCCTGGGAATAGTACTTCAGGCTCTTTGGAACTTAAGGAAGGGATCTTTTGGGGCTGAGCAAGGATTTAAGTTTAATTCCAAACTTGAGGACTCCCCACACCCTAACTCGGTGCTTCCCAAGAGTAATCAAGGGATTGGAAATGGTCTCCAGATGCTCCATAATCCTACACCATCAATTATAATGAGATTTAATAGGAGTCATAATTTAAAATGTCACTCGATTCGGGCATTAATGGACTCAGGTTCATCCATATGTATATTTCAAGCATAGGTATACAGCTATGGATCTATTCAATTATAGGCAAATATGTAAATATATCAGTGTTGTACTCAGACATACTCCAACCAAGTTGGCTTTTAGAATGGCATTAAAACATGGCTCTTCTCCAAGGTTTTGAAGCCAGGGTGATAGGACATCCTACCTTGTGAGGTAAAATGTGATTGAAGGTCTTCAATCATCTCTTACTTGTTTTAATGGTAACTGAACTTTTGAAAATTTTCAGTGCCCAGAGTCACATTAATACCGGGTGGCTAAATAAATTCCCCAAGAAAAATACATAAAGTTAAAACAAGAATTGGGCTGCCAAAAAGGCCCCATCTTTAAAGAATTTAAGGTGTCCCTGTTGATGGTTTTGTTGGATCAATTTACACATATCTGAATGTGCATTATCTAAACCTAAAGAGCTATATCTTTGCAATTAAGTTTGTAAATAGGAGATGGGGGGGAGTTTTAAGGAGAGATTAATTTAATATGTTCTAAAAGAAATTACCAATGTTTTGTTTATTATTTTAATGTGGTTTATAGATGGGTATATACATAGGATGAGAAAACACATGTCATAAGTGAGGATAATGTGGATATTCGATTCAATGGAAATATTAATGCATTGGTGGCAATATAAATTGCTTCAGGAATGAATAGAATCATTCTACCCAAGGTCACTCAACACTAGTACATATTAGTGCCTTCTTCTAGGTGTTATATTTTTCAACGCAGTTTCTAACATAGTTAACAATATATATTCAAAAGGATGATCTTTCTTAAAGGCCTGCAATCTATTAATTAGCTTGATAGATATTGCAGAATTCTCAGAAGCTCCAGAGGCACAGTCAGGGTTAATAGAGGCTGGAAATACAGCTTGGTGCATATGTCCACATAATTTCAATCCCAATAAAATACCAAAAGCATAGGATGAAGTCAACTCCATAACTAGGAATGTTCCATTGAGGAAAAAATGACCTTGTGTCTCATTGTCCCATGATCGTGTGAAAAGGCATGTTTACCTCATCTTAAAAAAAAAAAAAAAAAAAGCATCAGGAATATATTCCTAATTCTAATTCCAGTCCCGGTGCTTCTCTGCTCTGATTTTCTTCCATCTATTCTACAACTTGGCCTTCTGGTTTACAATGTGTATGTGTAGAAGTCCCATCTTATTGGTGGATAAAGCAGCACGACTGCTTCACTCCAGCACTTAAAAGTCAGAGAATGACTTCGGTTTGTTGAAGCCTTTCAAAAGGGCACTTTCATGGAAGATTTATTGAGGTGAAATAGCCCTTTGAAGAACCAATAGCTCCATAAAGCAGCAAAGTGTTTTGAAGGAGATCTTATGAAAAGAATACTTAAACCTGGAGGCTATCCAAAAAACTAATTCTCTTTTAGGGACGGGGCCATGGAAATACAAGCCAAAGGTCAGGTGAGGTCCTCAGAACTACAAGTATGTCCACATGGAAGCAAGCTTCATTGCTAATCCTCTTGGCCAGTTTTTCTTAACCATGGCAATTTTTCAGGTATGTGGAATTCAACTCCTACTTTTTTTCATTGATTCTACCTATGGAATTCTGGGAGTTGAAGTTCACACACCTAGACATTGTAAAATTGAGAAAAAATGCTCCAGATTGAGCACTGAACTCTTTTAGCTTATTCCGCAGGCAGTTTGTTTAAAGTATAGACTATATTTTTATGTGATTGCTGTAAGAGTTGAACTAAGTTGTTTCAGAATACATCCAGTAGCTTGAACTTTAGAACTTTTTTCCCATTCCTTCTTGGGCTGATTTTTTGGGACTAATGTTTTCTTCTTACATTCCACAAAGTCCTGAATAACATAAGCATGACAAGTGGATGTAAAATAATACAGACAGTAGAATATAGTAGAACGTAAGACCAAGCACTGAAGGTGAATATGGGAAGTCCTGAAAGTTGTTCAAAAGAAAAACTTTCCTTTCACAATTTGATTCAGCTCCCAGTTGGGTATCACTAGCTGTGATGAGGGCCAAGGATGAAAATAACTTCAAAGAATTGCATAAATATATGGAACTTAGAACTATAAGTGATTATCAGTATGTTTACGCAAACACATGCAATCTAATCTTTACTATAGCTATACATTAGTTACTTAAACAATATAATATCAATTGTTAGGAAACAACAATAGAAGACAGTTCATCTCTCCTTTTTATGGATTTCTGAATGCATCTTATCAAATTTTGGGTGACATAGGCTTTTGATAAATGCTGTTTATGCTGTGCTGTTTCTATCCTGGGAGTTGCTGTGGAAACAAAATGGACTTTCCCCATCAGTGCAAGAGTTTTGCCTTGGGAAAAAACAAAGTATACGCTTCCTAAAGTTGAATGGCAACAGCCCTTAGACTTATATACTACTTCACAGTACTTTACAGCCTTCTCTAAGTAGTTTACAAGGTCAGCATACCCAACAATCTGGGTCCTCATTTTACTGACCTTGGAAGGATGGAAGGCTGAGTCGACCTTGAGCCTGCCAGGATCAAACTACAGGTTAGGGGCAGAGTTTACCTGCAATATTGCATTCTAACCACTGCACTACCAGGGTTCCTCAACCAGCTCCTGAAATAGCAATAGCAGTAGCAGTTAGACTTATATACCACTTTACAGTGCATTACAGCCCTCTCTAAGTGGTTTAGAGAGTCAGCATATTGCCCCCAACAATCTGCTGTCCTCATTTTACCGGCATCAGAAGGATAGAAGGCTGAGTCAACCTTGACAATAATCTGTTCCAAGAACTGTATTCGGAAAATGTCTATTTCCCAAAGTTTCCAGCCATAAAAAAGGTAAAGGTTGCTTGTACAACTGTATTTTTGCCTTGTTAAGATTTTTTGTTTTATATAATAGGAAGAATAATTGTCTAGCTAGAAGACAGGGAGAATACAGAATATTGGTCAGAATAGCCACACTGACGCTTATATTTATTTATTTATTTATTTTATTTTATTAAATTTATATACCGCCCTTCTCCCATAGGGACTCAGGGCAGTGTACAGGGCATTAAAATAAGCAATATATACAAGTTAAAACAAAATTAAATTCTACACGCCCTCACGCACAACATACAAATTAAAACAACATCCCCCTCAGTCCAGGCCAGCCAAAGAAAATAATCAAGCTCCCCCAGCTGGTTTTGTGTCTGAGATGATACTTGAACTCACAGTCTTCTGGTTCCTGACCCAGTGCCTTAACCACCTCACCAAGTTGGCTTTCTTTACATACAGATACATATTGCCAGTCATGGTGTGTAACAAAAATCTGATAATTAATTTTCAAGAATATTGGAACAAGCTTTATCCTAAATTAGGCCATTTGGTTTAACAAGAATGCTGTGTCACATTAGATTTTGGGTTTCCCAGATTTTAGGTACAGCATTTGGCAGCTCTGCTGGGAGAAAAGTAAAGAAAAAGAGATTATCTTTTTTCCTCAGTATTAAAATGTGGAATTACTGAGATTCAGTAATTACATTGCAAAGTTCAATTATACAATATCCTGGCAACAGATGTGATGATGGCTACCAGTTGGTACTGTTTTCAAAAGAGATTAGGCAAATTCATGGGCGAATTGGTGATCAGTGGCTATTAATCTTAATAGCTGGTTATGTCCTCTAAAAATCAAAGGTACAGGTAGTCCTCAACTTGTGACCACAATTGAGCCCAAAATTTGTGTTGCTAAGTGAGACATTTGTGAAGTAAAGTTTGCCTCATTTTTGACCTTTCCTGCTACAGTTATTAAGTGAATCACTGCAATTGTTAGCGACATGGTTGTTAAGTGAATCTGGCTACCCCATTGCCTTTGCTTGTCAGAAGGTCGCAAAACGAAATTACATGACCCTGGGACCCTGCAATGGTCATAAATATGAACCAATTGTCAAGCATCCAAATGTAGATCATGTGACCATGGAGAAGCTGCAACGGTTGTAAGTGTGAAAAATTGTCATGTCACTTTTTTCTTTTTTTTTAAATAGTCTTTATTAATTTTAGCATTTAAAAACAACCCAACTATTATTTACATAATAAACATAAAAAAGAATGTCACTTTTTTTTCAATGCCATTGTAACTTTGAATGGTCACTAAACAAATCATTGTATGTCAAGGACTACCTATATATACTGTGTTTTAAATGCCAGTTGTTAGGGAGCAACTGGGGGAGATGCTGTCATCTTTATGGCCTCCTTGCTACTCAGAGTCCAACAGAGACAGAGATGGAAACTATATATGTTAGCGCTAAGCTGTCAATAGTGCTGCACCATTCATTTGAATATTTAAAAGGGCCAATCAGAAGGCCTACTTCGATTTGAATTTTTTCCTCCTTGCTGAGGTCACGGTTTAACTGTCACTGAGAGGGTATAAATACACCCTTCCTCAGACCAACTGTGGGATTCCTTGTCACATAGGTGACTGTGTTAGACTCTTAGCCACATAGGTGACTTACTTATTATTATCTCAAAGGAGATAAATTAGCTTATTAAAGATAGAGACTGAGACAGAATATATATTTTAAAGGACTTTATTGAATAAATAATTAACTAATTGGTTACAGAAGAAGTTTGTACAGTCGTCAATGGCAAGATTCATCACCTCAACTTCGAATTTAATGCTAACAATATATTTGTTTACATTTTAGGAAACTGTAGTGCTCTCAGACAGTCATATTTCAAAACTTTTATATTCTCTTTCAGTTTTGTCTTGTAATAAAATGAGACTCGGTTTTCCTCTCACCTCTAAGCTTCATAATATTCATTGATCATGAATATTTGTTTACATTCTCTGTATTCCTGTGGCCCCAGTCAGATAAGCTTTGATCAAAAGTGATTAATGGAAGAATTGAGAGAGAGAGAGAAAAGATCCAGACACAGAGTAGCACTGAGAGGTCTTGGAGATGAGAGCTTTTTCTGTGTTTCCAATCAGCTATTTCAGTCACACAGGAAGTCAAGAATGTCAGAAAAGCACATGGCCCTAAAGAACAGCCTCTATAATGAGAGAAACAATAAGTAGAAAAAGAGGGAAAGGAAAAAAAAGTGGGTTTTTTTTTCCTTCTACTATTTCACTTTTGTTGGTAAAAATAAATAAATGAAATTTGATTTTCCTTCATTTTTTTTTTCTTAAATTGTGGTGATTAAGGGACAGATTCTTAGTGATGTCTCCCTAACAAAAGTGGTAATTCACTCTAATATAAAAAGTGTAGCTCTGAAAAGAGGTTAGTCATTCTAGTTGGAACATGCTCCAGATGTGGTGGCCCTTAAAACCATTTCAACAACTTCCACTAGTATAAAATGAATTGTGACGTGGGTAACCAAGATGCCCAGTAGGACTGTTCTTGTGTTCCTTTTATATCACTCTAGCTTTTGTACATAAAAAGACACCCATTTCCCTAAAAAGAAGTCTTTTAGGTAAGCCATATATTATACAGGAGTAGGATGGCTCAGCAGCTAAAGACACTGAGCTTGTCAGCTGGAAAGATGATATTTCAGGTTTAAAACTCAGGCACTGCCCAATGAGATGAGCTCCCAGTACTTGCTCCAACTCCTACTCATCTAGCAGTTCAAAAGCACGCTAGATCCACCCTTTAGTGGAAAGGTAATAGTGTTACATGAGCCTTGGTACATAGATGTAAGATAATTAGAAAAAGAGATGATGAATTTAAGTAATTATTAATACTGATGCTGAGATAGAAATCATTTGATAAGCGAGAATAAGTAGAAACCCTTTCGTTTCTCATTCTCCTAATTGCGGGCTATTCCCCTCCCTTTCTTCCTCTTGAAAGTCAGCAAAGCATCTCTTAAGGAATGGTAATTAAGATGTTTTGTGTAAAGATATGCCCCTGATCAAAAGGTTAGGCAGCTTCAGCCTTTTGTCACAGCAAAATGGAGTGGAAATGACTCTGAGGAGTTTGGATGTTTATTGTATCCTCAATACTGCTTTTATCATTGTTTAACTATGAAGATACTATCTTGATACCAGATCATCTCTAAATTTCACACCTTTGAGCCATATGGTCTATTACTTCCTGGCTTTTATTACCAAGGATCTCAAATAAGAGGTTTATCAAAACATCTTTCCTGTGGGACAACAAAAGCAATAACTTTGGGAAATGTCAGATTGCAGGCATCATAGATCCCCTTCGGTCCCCTTTGATCTTCGGAAGAAGAACCATATAAAAGATCCAGTGGAAAATGTGCTCTCCACTGTCTCCCCTTCTGAAATCCTTTTGGCAAGGGAAGGCAGTCCACTTTCTTCCATAGCTATGCAATAAAGTGTACTTTTTTATCTGATTTCTTGCACCTCGTTTCTTGGATATTAATTTGGATTTGCCATATCCAAGGAGTAGGGTCTGCGAACCTTACATAGTGTTACGTCTGCCTTGGCCAGTCACATGACTACGGAAATATTATTGGACAATGCTGGCTCCCTCAACTAAGAAATGAAGATGAGCACTGCCCCCTAGAGTCAGGCATGACTGGACAGTGGAAACCTTTTTCCTATATATATTATACAATTAAGTGTATCCATTCACAGGCACAGGTATCGATGATGAGATAAAAAAGATGCTGAAACAGAGCTCTCAATTAAATCCAGTTTGGAGTGACAATTTGGCCTTGTACTGTTGTTCTTTTACTTATACATGTGAAAAATAACCTTTTAAAAAATATTGGAACAAATAAACTGCAGGAGATGGTCCCATTGGATTGGAATTAAAAATCCCTTGGTGCATAGAAAAGCTGAGAAGAGAAGCAAATATCCATTTTTAATGGTGCTTTTTTTAAAAAAAAAATTCTATGTCCTATACAACTTTTGAGCTATGGTAACCTTTTTCTCGTTGACGGTGTTTTGGGTTGGAGTGCGATATAAATTAATGACCCTATGAAATTATACAAGTGTGTATGAATGTGTTACATATCTCTTTCCATGTTCCTCCCACCCTCTCCCTCTCCCTCTACCCCCTCTCTCTTCTTTAATTTTGCAGAATTCTGGGTTCTGCAAACTCAGCCTACTTTTGGTTCAAATTTCATTCACCAGCAGATTTGTCATCTTCAGTTTCTGGCTGCATTCCCCAGTTGTCTTCTCCACCCTGGGTTTCAGCTTTTAGCAGCAGTAATTACCCAGTTAACTCACTCACTCAACTAAATCAAACAAACAAGCAACCCTTGATCAATTACTGAAGTTAGTCCAATTAATCAGATAAGCGATTTTTCAAAAAAAAAAAAAAAGTCATTTTAAATAGAAGTGTTTACAAAGCTGAGAAGTAATGAACACCATGATAAAAGAAGCTGTTCTTTATTCCCCTCACTGGGAGTGCCTGACTGGCATGTACAGAGCTTCCATAATGCAGCTGTACAGATAAAGAAGCTAAGGAAGGCTAGGAAGTGTATACTATTCCAATATTATAAATATTAATATTTGATTAATCTGTCAAAGATTATGGAGACATGTCCGTGTGATGTCCATCAAATTAGACAGCCCTGTTCTCATATACAGCACAGTGACTGTTAGTAACCATGAAATCTATCAGGATTTACTATTTGGTGCCTGAGATGTTCATCCTGCCTGACCATCAGTATACCCCAATTACTTAGAGCTTCATTTTTTATTAAGCAGCTGATTGACATTGCATAGCTGATTCTTCCTATTAAAAATCATCTCTGCATCCAAGGCAATTTATTACTCAGACATATAATGTTTACACATCTTTGAATGCTAAGAACCCCAAAGGCCTTCCAAAATTAAACTTGATGTATACCCCATTGGGATTTTAGAGTTTGCTCCACACCCAGGAAGAAAAAGTACACTAAGATAGACACTTTGAAAGGCCCATGTAATGAAGCAAGTTGCACATAATGTTATCAGGTCCAAGAAGCAACGGACAGAAAATAATCAAAGAAAGAACCAAACTAGAAATAAGGAGAAACTTCCTGACATTTAGGACAATTAATCAGTGGAATGGCTTGCCTTCAGAAGTTGTGGGTGCTCCATTGTTGGAGTTTTTAAAGAAGAGATTGGATAACCATTTCTCTGAAATGGTGCAGGATCTCCTGCTTGAGTAGGATTAGAAGACCTTCAAGGTTCTTCCCAACTCTGTTATTCCAAAGATGTAAAATAGGTAAGCAAAATAACCAAGTAGCTGGATAGCCTTCTCTAAGAGGTGACAAGCTTGAGAAAAGCTACACTGCCCATTCTCATTTTCATCCTCTGGGAGCCACAGTGGCATTTGCAACGATAGCACGAGAGGGGGCTATGGTGAAATATCTGTGCCATTTTCCCTGCTGGGGAATATTTATCCCTTTAAAATAAGACAGTGGTGGTAGAAATGGAAAAAAGAAATATGTCTCGAGTTACCCATCCCTGCCTAAAGAAACAGAATAAAGCTGGATTATTTCAGTTGGGGAAAAAACAAAAATGAGTAACAAAAAAGATGGCTGGAGAATAAAATAATTCTAGGTTCCTTCTTCACAGAGGACAGTCCTACATATCAAGGAGTAAATAGCCTGCAGTCCTTGACAGACAGTAGCCCTCTAAAACCTGCTTTTAGACTCAAGAATCTTCCCATAGTAGATTGGCCTTATCTTATATTATCTCTTCTCATATCTCGTATCTCTTCTCATGTTTTATGTCTTATCCTATCCTATCTTATCTTATCTTATCTTATCTTATCTTATCTTATCTTATCTTATCTTATCTTATCTTATCTTATCTTATCTCTTCTCATATCTCTTATCAGATCTTATGTCTTATCCTATCCTATCTTACCAAATCTTATTGCTTCTCATCTCTTACCTCTTACCATATCTTATGTGTTATCCTATCCTATTCTATCTTACCTTATCTTATATTTTTATTATTTATTTTATTTTATTTGTACAGCTTTCAGGTACCATTTTACTCAACCTTCCAAATCAAGTCATTATTTCTAGTCTGTGCTTTAAAGGGTTTTAAAATACCTGCAAACTCTAAAAATAAATTTAAATATTTGCCCCTATCCAGTGATGTCATTGTTATCAACCTTTGTTCCTTGGAGGTCAACTAGACCAAGAAAATAGCCTACTCCACTATCTCTAAAAATATCCTCTACTTGAAGGACTATCCTATCTCAACCTGGTCTAAAAATAATGAACCTCAGATGGGAAAACTCCATCCTTGACTATTCCTATTGGCTCTTAGCACTGGGATAACAGACTAAACGGGATTTAAATCAGTTTACTACATTCTGTTTTGGTGCAATAGGGAAGAGCAATTCCCACTCCCCACCCCTGAACTCAAGCCACCGAGATTTACAACTCGCCAAATTTCCCAGTGAGAATAACCTTTTGCATAGTACTACAAGAGAATATGGATCCTGAACTGTGCCTAATCAAACCTGAGGTTTCAGGTTGTGTATACAGGTAGTCTCCAAGTTAGCTTGTCCATGATAGTGGTAACTTGTGATTTTTGAAAGTATTCTCCAGGTAGGTCAGTCAAAACTTCAAATAGTTGCTAAGTGACCAGTGGTAAATTGAGGACTACCGTCGTGGTTTAGGGGGGTAATGCCTCCTTAAGTACTACCAGCTGACTGCAATTAGTACAGGTTCGACTCCCACCAGGCTCAAGGTTGACTCAGCCTTCCATCCTTTCGAGGTAGGTAAAATG
>JANHFR010006575.1:42925-54304 GCA_032468015.1 Mimophis mahfalensis | reverse complement strand
TCCTTCCTTCCTTCCTTCCTTCCTTCCTTCCTTCCTTCCTTCCTTCCTTCCTTCCTTCCTTCCTTCTTTCCTTTTTTTCTTTCTTATCTTTAATGATTAATTGTAGTTAAGTAATAGGTGCTAGGATTCTAAAATTAGAGGCAATCTCACACATGTATATTTTTTTCAGTGAAATACATAACTCGCTTTTCATTTTAATCATAATGCATAAATCATTGGTATTACCTGTATAATAATATTCTGTGTACCTACAGTACACAGTACTATAGTACAAGCCTACAATATTCGGTGTACTTGATGCTGCTTTTCTATGATCTAGCAGAGTAGCATCTCGTTAGGAACATAATATTTTGGTTTGGGTATAAATAATTTCCTCATTGACTATTTCAGAAATTCAATCCAGTGTCTATCCGGAAATAAGTCTAACCTCTGGAGAAATACTTAGTAAAACATATTTAGTTTTGCTACTGGGCCCAGTAATGAATGTCATGAAATAAGCCAAACTCAAATACACTCTTCTATTCCACAGCCACCAGTCCTCTTATCTAGAAAAGCATGTGGATTAGTCTGTCTACCATGTGTGATTCTTGGCTTTTTATACAGAGCTTCATCTTACAACAATAACCTTACGTTCACCTCCACCTTACATGAAAACACAATCAAAAGGCAACAGCAACTTAACATTACATAGCAAACCATATCAACACTTTAAGGCAACCGCTAACAAGAAAGAAACAAGAAAGCTTCCCCCCTCCTTTGCTGTGTTTATAAGATTTTGTGCCCAAAGCCTTTGAACCTTTTGCATAAAATTGGTATATATAAAAAGTAAGTTCTGTTTACATTAAAAGGTACAGTTTTTTTGTTAGGCTTTGGGGCTTTCAGCCTAAAATGAAGAGTTTATTTAAAAGGTTCTGCGAGAGATACAAAGAGAGAAATCTGTTTGTAGTGGGAGAGCAAACAAGCAAGACACAGTTAGCAAAACAAAATGAAACATGGACATGGTCCTAAAGGATTTCAGAGGCATAGTACTGAAATGTACATGTAATCCTCATAGAGTAGATGTTTGATGAAGATCACACTTTGGGGCCAGTCTAGATGTTTTGATGCAAATGCTAAGAACTGAAAAGCTATAACTTTACAGAAGAAGCTTGCAATATGAATGATTATTCTATAATAATTTATGGCAGGAGTGTCAAACACAAGGCCCCGGGGCCAGATCTGGCCCATGGGATGCTTAGATCTGGTCCACGGGGCCACCGTGGAAATAGTGAAGGATTGGCCTGCAGTGCCTCTGCCAGTGTAAATGGAGCTCGCAAAGGCCGTGTGTACCTCCCTGAGCTCCATTTTCACTGGCAGAGGGTTGCAGGAGGCTGTCGAAGCCGAAAACAGAGCTCAGGAGCCTGTTTTCTCTGGCAGAGCACTCGGGCCACCACAGGCAACCCCAACACAAATACATCCAGGCTGGCCACACCCACCCTGGCCATGCCCACCCCAGGCCCCTGAGGCCAAACACAACCGTAATGAGGCAGGCAATGAAATCAAGTCTGAAACCTCTGATTTATGGGATTTCTCTCATTTATCCTTCAAGGAGCTTCCATCTCTTATATTCTCTATATTTCCAAATTCTATGAACAAGGGTATTGACAAGATGTGTGAATGTGAGTGTAAGAACAAAGTCAAGATGGTGGGCGTAAGCCTGATCATGTGAAGGAAACCCCCACTCCCTATTGATTTTATAAATGCATTTCCTTTGGCTGCGGCTGCCATTTTGATCACCCCATCCTCACCCCATGGATGCCTCTGACTATGATTAGATGGTTAGCCTGAGAAACAGTAACTGAACTCAAGGTTAATCCACCATGAAGGATTTGGTCCTTCTACCTGTAATCTATTACTGTTTCTCAACCAAGATGGGAATGTTGCTTCAAAGTCACTTCAGGCAATAAAAATGGCAGCGTTGGTCTTCTCATCCTGAGCGGAAAAATGATAAGAAAAATGAAATAGGAGATACATGTTAAGGTTAACAATTTTTTCATTACTTCACCGAACTTAGCAAAGTAAAAGCAAATTTATTACGTTGCATCTTTATTATTTTTACAAATAACTCATAACGTATCTGACACACCTATGTCCTTTTTCCTCACAAAAACAACCCCGTGAAGTGAGTTGAGCTGAGAAAATATAATTGACCCAGCTGGTTTTCATGGTTAAGGTGGGACTAGAATTCACAGTCTCCTGGTTTCTAGCCTGGTGCCTTAATCACTAGATCACACCAAACCCATTTGCCTTTGAGAAAAAGTAGCATTGGGTCTAGGTATAGTTGAAATGGAAAAGGCCCATCTTTCCTCCCCGCTTGCCATTCTTCATAAAGCAGAGAAGCTTAGGACACAAAAGTCAGTGACCAACTGGTCTTTGACAATAGTTTATTTTGTTATTTTATTTATTTATTAAATTTATATGCCACCCATCTTGCTGTCCAGCCAGTACTCTGTGTCTAGAGTCTAGACCTCTAACAGCCTTAAACCTATTCCTAAATTTGTTCCAGAGGCACACTGATAAATACTGCAGCTATAATGATAACAAATTGATGAGTTAATTCATCTCTTGCTTTTTTTTTCCTGAGGCATTCCAAGCCTTTTTTTTTTTCTTCCAAAGACCAGCGTGTTGTAACAACCTAACAATCTGGATATCACAAGGTCCCGGGCTCCCAGCTTAATGTGGAAAATTTGGTGGAGCTGCCATCTAAGCCTGTTAATAGCATTCCTACACAGAAAACATCTGGTCACAGGAAACTGAGATCCTTGTACGTAAATCACGCTATAAAATAACCCTGCATGTGTGTATACATAAACACTGAGACCCTGGGACAAATTGTCTACACATGACACATGGGCGGGATCTTTTCTTCACCGATAGAAAGTCTGTTGTTTCTAAAAGATGGACCAGCAATCTCTACAAACCCAAAGTCGGGTCAATATTTCATCTTCGTCAAGCTCCTGTCAGCTTGCAGTCAATTGAAATAACGGAGGGAGATAAAGGTAAGTAATGCACAGCCCTGTACTGAAATGCTGACGGCCATATATCTGGTAATTTGATGCTTCATAAATGCAATCTTCTTGTTCAGTATTTGACAGGCCTGGCTGTCTCATTTATCTGTCTGCATGTTCACGCAGCAATATATATTGCATGCGAGTGAATGGCTTTGTGGGGGTGAGGTGTGAAAAATAAAAATAACAGCTAAGGAGGAAACTGCGTTGCTCAGGCAAAAATGGTTTTGGTTCTCTGGTTCTCGATCTCTGTTTTTCTCTTGCCTGAGTTGGGGTGAGGTCAGAGAAGGTGTTTTAATCCTCAAGGAAGAGGAACTGCAATGCTTTCAAAGGCCCCAGTAGATTGCGTCTTTCAGAGCATAACCTGAAAACACAGGCACAAGTAATACTCCACACTATCAGCAGTTTCTCCCTCTGCACAAGCGTAAACATTTTAAAATACAAAATAGGCTGAGCATCAAGTCGTTGCACCGTTAGGGAACTTTTGGCTATGAGTATGCATACATTATAATAAAAGAGCTTAATCTGAGGCTGGGTCTGGCCTCAGGAACGGAATGAAGTGGAAGATTTCAGCACATGATAACGGTAATAAGTGCCTGTAGTTTTGTCATTCCTCTGTGTTTTTCCTCATCAGTCTCCACACCACCAATAGATACTTGGGTTTACAGAGCTTTCTGGCAGATGTTGGCTGCTGTAATTGTCTTTGAGAATCAAGCACAAATTAGCATCATCCCGGGCCAGAACCTCAGAAGAATTATGCAAACATAAAGAGAGGGTTTGTCCTGAATTATGTTTTTCTTAAGACAGCATTCTGGAGTCCTTTCAAATAGTTGGTCGTTCTCCATCTTTCATTTCTTGTGCTTTCTTCAGGCACCAACAATGCATCACCAGGAACAGTTAAAACATAAAGAAACAGGTCAAAGAGAGTACACAGATTGATACCAGCATAATGTCTTAGACCTCAGTTTGCTGACAATGACAGAAGTAACAAACTCCCATCATATTTGGAAAGGATGATGTGTGAAACGTGAATCATATATTTCAGCACATGTCAAGCTTCTTACTGAAGTTTTTTTTATCCTAAGATTTCATGCATGGGGGGAAAGTGCCAGGTCTCAGAGCTTCTTCAAACAGCAAATAAAGACTTCCCCATTTTGACTACATCTGCTCCGGGCAGCTTGGGTGTACGGGTAGTTCTCAATTTACAGCCACAATTGAGCCTGAAATTTCTTTTGTTAAGTGAGACATTTGTTAAGTGAGTTTTGCACCATTTTACAACCTTTCTTGCTGTAGTTGTTAAATGAATCACTGCAATTGGATTAGGATCAAAAGTGATACTTCTGAGCTAGAGATGACGTATGTGGTTGGCTTGAGTTTTTAAGAAAGGATCTTGGGTGGTGGAGCCTCCAAAACAAAACAAAACTCTGTTGTGTTAGAGCTGTTTGGAGAGATTATCAAATTGAACGGTATAGAAATACAAGCTTCAGACATTGCATTTCAT
The DNA here is from genome assembly GCA_032468015.1 of Mimophis mahfalensis. Classification (NCBI taxonomy): domain Eukaryota; kingdom Metazoa; phylum Chordata; class Lepidosauria; order Squamata; genus Mimophis; species Mimophis mahfalensis. The sequence goes on along the minus strand of JANHFR010006575.1, from coordinate 49,756 downwards.
ATAGAAAATCCAGACACATTATGTTACAAAACGTAACATTTCATTTAACATGCAGGGAAGAAGGTATGGGGCATTTTTCTATGTCTTCCAAAACTGAAGCCTCGTTTGCACCTTTGCTGATATTTTCATTTTGTTGTAAATAGCTCACAAAGTTTGTGGTGGATTAAATGGATTGAAATTATTTATTTTATAATTTATTAGTGTCTATTTTTGAAACTTCCTAAGCTGTTTTCTGATAGCTTTTGAGCTTCGAGTTCATTTGCCATTCAATCCACACAAGCTGGTGTCATAATAAAGTGTTAGGCTATAAAGTGTCAGAAGATTCTGTTATTAATATTAGGCAAGATGGCCAGATTTGTCTAACATAAGTTTGTTTGATCTGTGCCAAGTTTATAGGTGCTACTTTATCTTGCATAGTTTACATCAGTCACTGCTATAACTTTAGTGTCTCATCCGGGCAGCGATCCATTCACCATATGTATGAAAATCAACTTTTAAACAAACTCTTGCTGTAACTGCAAGTTTATGGGAACTTGAAGATGTTTTCCAATAAAACTGTTACGAATGGCAAACATAAGCCTATTCTAACTAAATTTTGTACTGTAACAAACATTTTCCTGATGTTAACTTTGATGAATTATGAACTTGTGAACCCAAAAAAACACTGGAACAGATTTCAACTGCAATCCTTTGGTTTGTGTTTTAATGACTTTGTTTATTCCACTTATCTTTAGTGATTCACAATGTAGAATAAACATGCATTTGGGCATTGTGATAAATATATGCAAGAAGGTAACTTTTCAGGAAAGAAAGCAACAACTGTCAGTTTAAAAAAAAACAAAAACACAAGCCAAATGTAGAAAATCTAGGAGAAAGCTTCAAAGGAATTTAGATCTTAAGCATTTTGGAGAGCATTTTATGACTGTTCCTGGCTAGCTTTTATCTCCATCTGCCTCTCATGGGGCGGAACCATTGATTAATGATACCTATTAAAGTAAGCAGAGGTGATATTGGGTCATTTTGAGGTTTCGAGATGCCCCAGGCGAAAGAGCCATATAACCTCCACTCTTTCTCACCCCAATTTCCCACCTCCTATGTCACTTTTTTTCCAACTATTTTGTGAACATCTGCAACAGCACAATACTGACACCAAACACATGTTTTCTTGAAAAGTAGTTCCTCCAAAGGACATGGGAACAACTCCCAGCAATTTAAATTGCAACCAAAAATTTCAAATGCAACCATACATTCTTTTCGTGGAGTGAATTACCATATAAAATGTCTGTGCGTGATAAAAAAAACCAAGTGTCTTTTTCCGAAAAGAAAGGCGTATTTTAAAATAAGTGTTGTCACCTGAATTTATCATCCAACAGCATTTATAGTAGAGTTACAAATAGTAAGTTCTTGTTTATTGGGTTTTCAAGATAGAAATAGATGGCAAGATAGTTGCATTTTTATTGCCAAAAGAACAGAAATAACAGTACATCATCCAAAAAAGAGAATATGCTGAAAGGTGTTGATCTTTACAGTATTACTTTATAATAAGCAGTTGGACAGCATCAAGCATGGACAAGTATTAAAGAAAATTGTTACAAGAAACAATTGAACAAGTGAAACACCATCAGAGCCATTACTCTCTGGGTGATACCTGTGATATGATACACCAGTGGAATTATTAACTGAACACAAACTGAACTGGACAGTTTGGACTGAAAAAAAGAAAAGAAAAATGAAGAGTATTCATTCCTTACATCCCAGTGGTGATACTCCTCAGGGTGCCATTGGCCAGACAGTGTTGGCCGGCAACCCTCAGGGGGAGAGCCTTCTCTGTGGGGGTACCCACCAGTAGTGTGATTCAATTTTTTTTACTACCAGTTCTGTGGGTGTGGCTTAGTGGGTATGGCTATACTGTCGACCAATCAGAGGTGGTATTTGCCAGCATCAGCCAATCAGAGGTGGTTCTCCAAATCAGTCAAAATTATTGCTACCAGTTCTCTGGAACCTGTTGGAACTGGCTGAATACCACCTCTGGCACCCTCCCTCTGGAATGAGTTGCCCCTGGAAATTCGGATCAGTCCCGACTTGAGATCGTTCCACCATGCCTCTAAAGACCTGCTGTTTGAAGTTGCTGGTCTGTCTTGATTAGAAGATTGATTTTATGTTAGGGGTTATTTTAAATTTTAAATTGTTTATGGGTTTTAAATGATTATTATTGAGATGATTTTGGTTTAATTCTTTTAAAAAAAATTTATTATGTGTTTTTACTGTTGTGAGCTGCCCTGCATCCTTCGGGAGAAGGGCGGCATATAAATCTCAATAATAAAATAAAAATAAAAATAAATAAAAAATACATTATACTTGCCCCATAGAAATGGAAGGAAAGGTTTACTTCGAGTCAAATAAAATATTAAACAAGAAAAGCATGCACTGGCTGATTATGTAAAAGACAGCCAAGAACAAGCATTGATGCAGGTTGAAAATCGGAACTTGCTGAATTGTACAGGAAACAAAAACTGACCATCAAAATAATGCAGTAAAAGCACAAACAGAATGCTGACAAGTAAAACATTACATGGTCAAATTTAGGGGCTTTGCCTAATTTCCTTTTCCTTCCCTTCTTAAATGGTATAAAAGATTCTTAAATGGATGGTGCAGATCCCAAAGCATTTAATTGTTTTGTCGTTTGGTTTAAGGATGGACTAAGGAAATATTATCTCAATTATTGAGGTATGTGATATGCACTGTTATACATTTCCTAAACAAAGATGATTAGGGGACTGGAGGCTAAAACATATAAAGAACAGTTGCTGGAACTGGGTCTGTCTAGTTTGATGAAAAGAAGGACTTGGGGTGACATCATAACAATGTTCCAATGTCTCAGGGGCTGCCACAAAGAAGAGGGAGTCAAGCTCTTCTCCAAAGCACCTGAGGGCAGGACAAGATGCAGTGGGTGGAAACTAATCAAGAAGAGAGAAGCAACCTAGAACTAAGGAGAAATTTCCTGACAGAGTAATTAATCAATGGAACAACTTGCCTCCATAGGTTGTGAATGCTCCAACATGGGACATTTTTAAGAAGAGATTTGATAACCATTTGTCTGAAATGGTACAGGGTTTTCTGCCTGAGCAGGGGGTTGGACTAGAAGACCTCCAAGGTTCCTTCCAACTCCTGTTCTATTCGATTCGATTCGATTCGATTCTATATTAGATAAGCCAGGTGGGTGACCTTGAATCAGTTCCTCTCTATTGATTTACCTATAATAAATTGGAGTCCTCATAGCCCTAGGAAGCTGACAAAGACTAACCAACAACCACCTCTCAAAAATCTTGTGAAGGAAACTGGCGGGTGAAGACACACATTTCCTCTTTCCCCCTATATTATAAAATACAACTCACACTAGATTTTGCTAATGTCTCATTCATTGGTCATTAGTCCAAAGGCAGTGGTCAAGGCTTCACAATCAAAAATAAATTAGAACCCAGTTCACAGCTGGCTCCAATATGGTACAGAATTAAACGGCTCATAATTTTGCCTCTTTTTAATTACCCCAAATTCCTTAGCAGAAGTGTCTTTCTTACGTACCATCTGCCTAAATTAACATGAATATTGGGCATGTATGATTACAATATACAAAAACAAATGCTTATGTTGTTTATTCAATAATGACAAGTTTTCAACTTTAAATCTTCATCATTTTTAGATGCTAACTAAATTTAGAATCAGTGTACAGTAGAATAAATAAATTTCATGTATTGCAATAAATGAAAAAGGAGAATACTTAATAAAAGGGAAAAGAACTTGTAGTAAAATCTGGATTCCTGCATCTCAAGGCAAGTGATGATGTAAACCAGAGCAGTCAAACTCCCAGCCTGTGGGTTGGATGCGTCATGTGCTGGCCATGCACACGGCCCATTTAGCGAAGGGGGGGAAAGTCCCAATATGTCACATGATGCTGGCATGACGTCATGACCTTGACACCCCTGATGTAAACCAAAACAAGCTTCATCTCTCTATGCCAGTGGTGGCGAACCTATGGCACGCGTGCCGGAAGTGGCACACAGAGCCGTCGTCCATTGCTCTTCCGGGTTTGTCTTGCATGCATGCGCAGAAGCTCCGGAAACTGGAAGATCATGTGATCTTTTGGTTTCTGGCACGTGGGTGCGCTTGTGTGCTTGCTTACTTCTGTTTTTGGCACTCTGTGCCAAAAGGATTTGCCACCACTGCTGTATGCAATAGAGAGGGGAAGACAGACCACTCTTGCATGCAACAGGAACACATAGACACATGACATCCTTGCTCATGATGACAGAAATTGGTATTCATAATAAAAATCATGAGTTAGAAACCACAGGAATCCTTTCAAATCTTCCCTCTCCCACCCTCCCCCTCCCTCCTTTTTTTATTGCTGATTTTAGAAGTTTTTCAAATGTTGTTTCGACCTTTTCACCTCTTGGATCTCTGTGAGTTCTGAAAATTGCATTTCCACACTTTGAACCAGTATGAAAGAGAGAGATTCTTGTAATGCTACTTTGCCTGCTCCCAGCCTTGAAACAGTGGCCCCTGCAGTTTTCTAATCAGCATATTTCCTTTTTTGAGAGAGAGAGGGAGGGGGGTAGAGAGAGCAGGGTTTGTCTGTGCGAATGTAGCCCAGGATGGAAAGCAAAGATTATGGCCAACGCAGGGGAGAACAGGAAGATTGCAGTATCTTCAACAGACTCAAAGCACCATCAGCTGCTCAGGGTAGAGAGCTGATAAGTCTTGGTGAGGATGGATTTTGCATAATTATTCCCTTTCTGGTCTACGTAGATAATTTTTGACATCCGTACACTTCTGAACTCTGCCTGCTGGCATTGTTGGGAGTCTTGATAATCAAAATAGAAAATTAATTCAAAATTAAAATAATCCAGCCAGAAGTCACTCGAGAAGTAATTAATTGAAAGGCCCAGAAGGGAGTCTATGAGTAAAGTTGCAAATATTGTCCTTACAACTGCAGATTTAAAAAAAAAAAAATCATTGCTATCTAACACAAGGGAAGTTGGAGATAAAATTACGTGGCTTGTAGCTTATTCCTTTATTGTTTGAACATGTACTGGCCTTAGCCTACGCACACCCTCTTTCTCTGACCAATGGCCGTGCTGTCTGTAGTTGATGGAAATTACACTTGTGGAAGCCACCAGATTGGCAGAGGTTGAGTTACACAAACACACTGAGAAAGCAATATTTACAGGCCAAGAGAAAAAACAAACAAACAGCTTTTTGCCTCTCAAGTCAGCTTATCAGAAAGTCCTGCTGTGGTAGTTTGGCTGGACTAATCATTTTAGCAGAAACCTCTGGCTCGCATTTCCCTTTAAGTGTAATTTGGGGTGGGAGGAGCGGTGAATTCAAGTACTGCCCCTTCTAAAATGATTTCTCACTTTGTGTTGTTCAGTTCACTATGGCTTGCTTATAAGACAAGCTGCCATTTGGTCCTGCCGATTTATTTCTAATGCTGATGACAATCAAGGAGTCATACAAGCCTCCACAGAGACAGAGAAAGAGGCAAGGACCACAGAATAGGTAGTGGGGTCCTAGGATTTCAGGAACTAAATAATTACAGCTTTATTTCATTGTCATTCCATAATTTTTATTATGGTGAGAAGTCACCAAAAATGCTGGCTAGTTATTAACGTGTTAACTTTGCAGAGACAGTGTTTACGCCTTATCCAGAGGTGGTATTCAGCCAGTTCCGACAGGTTCCGGAGAACCGGTAGTGATAATTTTGACTGATTTGAAGAACTGGCATCTATGATTGGCTGACACTGGCAAATACCACCTCTGATTGGCTGACAGCATAGCCGCACCCACTAAGCCACACCCACAGAACCGGTAGTAAAAAAAATTGAATCCAACCACTGGCCTTACCTTACCTATGGAATGTGGGATGTACTTGCACACTTAAGGAAAGTGAAACTTACCCTTTCTTCTTCCCTTTTGTTCCTGAATTTCAACTTGTACAGACATTCATTTCCTTGTCTGTGATCTTTTCATAAATTATGTAGTCAGTATTATCTTGTACTGTTATTCTTTTTATTCCCTAAGTAAAAGATCTTGTTTTTATTAGTATTTGCCTACCGCATTTTATTTTATTATGGAATTAATTGTAGATTGGGAACCATTGACAAACACTCGGCATGGTATTGCTATGCAGGTAGTCCTTGATTTACAATTAATTTATTAACCGTTCAAAGATACAACGGCACTGAAAAAAGTGACAGTTTATGATGGTTGCAGGGTCCTGGGGTGATCACCTTTTCTGATCTTCCGGGAAGCCAAATTCACTTAACAAACGGGATGCTAACTTAGCAACTGCAGTGATTCACTGAACCACTGTGGCAAGGAAGGTCATAAAATGGGGCAAAACTCACTCTAACAAATGCCTCGCTTACAACAGAAATTTTGAGCTCAGTTGTGGTCCTAAGTTGAGGATTACTTATAATGAGATATATAGCAATAAGAATCGCTTGTACTGATCAGAGGTTTAAGCCCCAATTTATGAATGTTCTGATGTTTCTTTTTTCTTCTTCTGGTTGCAATCATTAAATTTCTTATTTTCAGAAAGTTCAATCCAGTTGTTCTGTTTAATATTGTGGTATTGTTAAGTGATTACCTTGTTGTAGGGATTCAGCAGCAATGCCTCAGATAGAAAGTCCCTACAGAGAGTGGTAAGGAAAGCCGAGAAGATTACTTCCTGTTATTCAGGATACTGCTTATAAGCGCTATGTGCTTAGAGCTCAAAGCATTGTTAGAGACCCCACACACCCACTTCATGGTCTGTTTCTGTTGCTCCCCTCT
>JANHFR010006575.1:23736-34483 GCA_032468015.1 Mimophis mahfalensis | reverse complement strand
ATGCCTGCCCGCTAAGCCATGCCCACTAAGCCACACCCACAGAACCGGTTGTTAAAAAATTTGAAACCCACCCCTGGAAGAAGCACAGTGCTAACAAGGCAGTGTTCTGATTTTGGAATTAGGGTGGGCGGTCCTCCATTTCTAGTGACTTGCTTTAGGTAAATTTGAGGGAATAGTATTATTCATCCAGGCCTGCAGAGCTGCAAATACCATTACAGATAGTCTTTGACATATGCCCACAATTGAGCCCAAAATTTCTGTTGCAAGATGAAATAGCTGTTAAGTGAGTTTTGTCCCATTTTATGACCTTCCTTGCCACAGTTGTCAAGTGAATCACTGCAGTTGTTAATTTAGAAACATGGTTTTGTTAAGTAAATCTGGATTCCCCAATGACTTTGCTTTCACAAGGTCACAAAAGGTGACCCCATGACCTACGCATGATAACTATGAAGCAGCTGCCAAGCATCTGAATTTTGATCACATGTCCATGGGGATCCCAAAGGTGCTTTTTCAGGAGGCAACTGGACTTTCTTGTTTTTTTTTTCTTTTGAAGACGTTTCGCTTCTCATCCAAGAAGCTTCTCCAGCTCTGACTGAATGGTGAGGAATGGAAGTATTTATATTCCATGCAGACAGCTGGTCATTTGCATCCTTTTAGAGGGCCATTGAAGCACTTGGAGGTTCAAGGAAGGATGCAGATTAACAGATGTCTGCAAGGAAAATAAATCCTTCCATTCCCCACTATCCTATCAGAGCTGAAGAAGCTTCTTGGAGCAGAAGCGAAACATCTTCTAAAGGGGAAAACAACACCAAGAAATTTCAGTTGCCTCCTGGAAAAAGCACCTTTGGGACGACCGTGACCTGAATGACTGAGAATCTCTACAGACTGTCCATGCGGATGCTGCAAGGGTCGTAAGTGTGAAAAAAAGGTCATAAATCATTTTTTTCAGAGCCGGTCACTAAACGAATGGTTGTAAGCCAAGTGCCACCTGTATCCAGTGTTCAGATTTGCGACCTGTGTTTGTGTAGTTGTTCACAAACAAGCAAAATGAATATGTGATGTTATGGAATGTTTTTTTCTCTCTGCCAGCCTCTATTTTACCGCTTGGAAAGTACTGTCTTTGTGTGAAATGATTATCAGGAAGGAGCCCTTACATAAAAGGACAGAGGAAGGTTCATCACGTCCCTTTCTACCACTTTCATTTCGGAGCATGTGGTATTTGCAAGAGGGGAAATTATCCTTCTCGGTTTGTACTGTCTTATGTTCCTGGAGTCAAAAGCAGCTTCTTCTTTCAGTGTTTGCCGTTCTCCAGACAATCACAGTGGGCTGTTTCTCTCCTTTGAGATTCATTGTAGCCTTTAGATTACAGCTCGGAACTCTATTCTCTTTGTTAAAGCAAGCAAATCAATGCATTTCTGTCGTTTCTTTTGTCTGCGGTGTTTCCCATTAGAGTCTACCTTTAGGAAAGCAGCTTTGGGTAATTCTTCTTTGGACACGCGGGTAGGGAAGGAAAAGAGGCGTCTGCCTATAAATTGTGCCTTGGGGAAAAAAACCCCGACTGGCTTCCTTCTAATGACTTCAGTCAAAATTTCTGAGCTTGGAGTGAGAAGCAGAAAGGGGACAAGATAGTTCAGGAGGGTTATCTGCTACAAAGGCCGAAGAGGGAAGTGTATGCCCCCTGGAGACCTTGCACATCGGACCAACTATTTACTTAGAAACGTTATTTATTGTTGAACTATTTGCTTAACCTCAAGGCTAAGACAGCTGTAATGCTCTCCATGTGCGATTGTCCTTGATCTGTTCACTCAAGTATGTAATTGGAGTGAAGGCTGTGCACAGTCCCTTTTAAGGCAGACTCTGGGTGCAGCTCCTTATTTTTATTTATTTGCTTGCATCTGTGGTTTGAAAGTACTTTTCATCTCAGGACTTCTTCCACATAAAAACGGCAACACAAAAGGAAAAATTGAAACCATCCAGCTTGAGTAATGTGAAAAGGAAAAGAAGACAAAATGGCAACCAAATGACCTCCGACTATGAAAACGCAGCAGTAAACTCTTCCAGTAAGAAATCGCTAAGAGGAAAATCTAGAAAAATTAAAACAGCATTTTCAAACTTGTCTTAAAAGCTCTTTGCATGTATGGATGGGGAAGGGGGGAACTGAAATCTTTGAAGAATTTAATTAAGTTTTACAATTTAGACTTCATTATGCAGTTGATCAATGCAGCTGAAGAAGATACTTCATGTAGAATACAACCTTGAAGACACTGGAAGTCTCATGTTGATAACACTGATATACATGTAGCTCTCGACATAGAACCATTGGTTACAACTGTTTTTAAGGTTACAACTGCATTGAAAGAAATTAGTTGTGACCAGTCATTGCATTTACAAGCGTTGCAGCATCCTCAGGGATCCAAATTTGGGCGCTTGGCAAGTAGCAGGTATGCATGACATTGTAGTATCTCACGGTCATATAATCAATCATTTGCAACCTTCCCAGTTGACCTCTAATGCACAAAGTCAATGAAGAAGCTGGATTCACTTAACAACTATGTGACTCACTTAACAACTGCGATTCACTTGACGATGATAGCAAAAGGGTCCTAAAATTGGACGCAACTCACTTAACAACTGCCTTGCTCAGCAGTAGAAATTCTGGTGACAACTGTGGCCATAAGCCAAGGACTCTTATCTGTATACCAAGGATTTAACTCTCTGCAGCAAAAGCCTGTGCTCTGCCACTAAGCTATGGGCTCTGCCTTAGTTTTGTTTTCTGTCATCCACCTCTGATGTGACATGACATGGTGCTAGACCTGTTGTAAGCACGAGTCTTTGTTAGATTTTCTAAATATATTTCCCATCTGAATATCCTGCCAGGGAAAGCACCAATTTCGAATGCTTTTCCTTAGTTTGAGGTGTTTTCACTTGACCAATTGGTTCTCCCTTGAGTAATGTGTAATGAGTAAAGGCTACAGGCCTTCCTTCCCCGTGGTTTCTTTGTTATCAGAGGTTAAGGGTGGGGGAGGTACATTTGTGTTACCTGCTTTGAAAAGACAAATAATGCATTTTCTGGCAAGCTGCCGTGCCCTCTGTGAGAAGCAGCAGTCTCTGCTTCTAGACTTTGCCACTTCAAAAATGTGACGATGAACCAGCCCATTCTTTGCCTGCTGAAAAATGCTCCTAGATAGAATAGGATGACAGCAAAACATGTACAGCATGATTGGGTAAAATACAGGTGGTCCTCGACTTACAACAGCTCATTTAGTGACCATTCAAAGTTACATGACTGAAAAAAGTGACTTATGACCATTTTTCGCAGTTACAGTCTTTGCAGCATCCCCGTGATCTCATGATCAAAATTCAAGTGCTTGGCAATTGGCTCATATTTACGACCCTTGCTGTGTCCCAAGGTCAAGAAATCACCTTCTGCAACCTTTGGACAAGCAAAGTCATTGGGGAAGCCAGATTCATTTAACAGCTGGGTTTCTAACTCACCAACTGCGGTAAATTCACTTAACAACTATGGCCAGAAAGGTCATAAAATGGGGTACCTGTATTATTCATAATGTGCTTTTTCTTGGGGTAATAATGTTACTGATTGTTGGGATTATTGCAGAGCAGTCTTTACTCTGCTGTCCCTTAAAATAATTAAATAGGAAACCTTGCAACTAGTTGATGGTCACTGGATCATAACAGAGACGAAGTCAGGAGACCGAGGCAAAACTTATCCAGAAGTAGGCAGGTTTATTTACAAGCTATGTACATCAGTCACGAGGAAGGAATCAGGCATACAGGAAGGAAACAGAAAGTAAGAGAACACTACAGTTGAAAGTACATGAGGCACCACGAAGCTGGAGTAGAGCCTCCTATATTTAAACTCTTCCATACTAATGATGATTGACACATCACATAAGTATCTCAGGTGGTTGAGATCTGCCTGGTAGCAGACAAGCTGTCACCTGTTTGTTAGTGTGGTGTAGCCTGGGCCTAGTTGGCCATTTTGAATGCACCTTAAAGAGACATTATTATTAAATACCAGAATGAATAAATTTAACACTGATCCTCAACTTTCTTTCAAGCATGTTGTTCTGTAAGGTCAAACAATTTCAATTCTGATTTCATCCAAACCACAACTGGTATCAAAAACGGTGACAAATAAAAGATTCTTTTATGTGGTACATACTAAGCATACCATAGGAAAAGACTCTTTCAAAGGCCATTAATTCCACTCTAACTAGAACCTTGCATTTGTATAAATTAAGAATTACTGATCAAAAAGCAAAACATTAAAAAAAGACATCCCAAGATAAGCTTGAAGATTAATGGGTTTCCTCTATAACCTATGTTTGAAAATACTTTTTGGGTCATGGAACGGCCCCAAGACAAAGATTTAATTAAATATATACAGAGCTGGGTTTATTTATCCCCAGTTGAGATACTTTGCTTCAACGGGACTTCGGAAAACTTTATTAACAAGATCTCATCTTTCAGTGAACAGCTATTACTGAGCTAAGCTCGTTCCATTGTTGTAATAATGTTAGAAATCAGATTTAAATCAGATTTAAACGCAGAATAAGGAAAACAGGCAGTGTTACAGCTAAGGATGAAGAGTTTATTGTATGAAAACATTCTCGCTCTACAAATGGGAACAAGTACAAAGTACAAGTTGCTTGACTGACAGTTTTGAAGTTGCCCAGTTGTGCCAAACAGAAACTGTGATCCATGATATTGGATTTCATTTAGAAGCTGATGCTGCTTGTAGAGTGTCTGCTATACAGCTACTAATATCCACTAATCAAAACCAGGCTCTGTTTAAGGGAGCTTTCTGTACTCTATTTTTCTGATTAGTCCCCTTCTCTGATATGGTGGGAAAGTTTATTGGGTAGTAATAGCGATAGCGATATCACTTAGACTTATATACTGCTTCACGGTGTTTTACAGCCCTCTCTAAGCAGTTTACAAGGTTAGCATATTGCCCCCAATAATCTGGGTCCTCATTTTACCCACCTAAGAAGGATGGAAGGCTGAGTCAAGTCTGAGACAGTCCGGATCGAACTCCTGGAGTGAGCTGTGAGTTAGCCTGCAGTACTGCATTTTAACCACTGCACCACCACGGCTCTTAGTAGCAATATTCTTTAATTTAATTTTGTCACAAATTTGCTAATATAATGTCATTCTGGGGCAAATAGCACTTAGACTTCTATACCACTCCATAGTGCTTTATGTTTACAGCATCAGCATATTGCCCCCAACAGTCTGGGTCCTCATTTTACCAACCTCAGAAGAATAGAAGGCTGAGTCAACCTCAAGCATTGAACTTCAATTGTTAAAATTCCCCAGTAAGTACAGCCAATGTAGGGAATTCTGAAAAAGGAAGACTATATAGCTGGAGGACATTTAAACAGACCAAATTGCTTAGGATGCTGTTTTTTTAAAGGACAGGAAGAAACAAGACTGTTTGGTGTTGATCCACATTCTCCCATAACATCTGCATTTTTTTTTCAGTATCAAGGAGGAAAGAATTACTTAACCTTGCATCGTTTGAGTTGAGCATGGCCAAAGAACACTTCTCTTTCCAAGTGTAGCACTGTGTTTTCTGGAAATGCACAAGTGTGTCCAGTAGACTTTGGGAGTATTGCAAAGCAACTGAATTTTGAAATCATTGCAAATGCTTTGCAGCTCCGAGGGAAAGAAGGGAAGGGACTGGAAGAAGGAGGAAAGGACAGGAAGGAGGGAGGGACGAAGGAAGGAGACCAGTAGTTGGTAGCAGAACGTCAGGGTAAATTGCCTTACTTTAGCTTTCTATAGTGTGTATAGTATGTTCTTCCGTCTTTAATACTGTACTAGTGTCAGTCTTCTTGAAGGAGAATGTAATAATCAAAAGAACCCTTAAGTTCCATCCCAAAAATGTTGGACCTTTTCTGTACAAATAAAAGTTGTGGATTTCAGATTTGTGAGTAGATTGCCACAGTGACATCCTATTGTTTGGAAACTATTTGTTTCTATAATGTTGTAATAACATTACACCATTTATAACAAGAATTGAAGACCTTTAGGCAAACATACTGGAAACATATTTTCTTTTGGGAAAAGTAGTTTTCCAAATGTTTATTTTTTTTAAAAAAAAAAAATAATCTTTGAGTTCAATAGTTTGGCAACCTAATCTACCAATTTGATGTAGGATGCTCCTTTTAATGCCCATAAAAATGATCTACTCCTGCTGATCCCAGTATAAAATTGTAATTGCCCCACATTCATGTAATCTGTGCAGTGGAACCTCATTTCACGACCACAATTGGTTCCATAACTTTGGTTGTGAACCGAGTTGGTTGTAAACTGAAACAAATTTTCCCATTGGGTTGTATGGAAATACAATCGATCCGTTCCAGACCCCTATGAACTCTATTGTTTTTTAAAGATTTTGAAGCACACAAATACAGTACTGTAGTTAAATATGCCACAGAACGCACAGTGTAACAGTAAAATCCTTTAATATAAACACTGAGAAAACCATGAACAACAGAGAAAACTGTTCAGTCAGTCAATTCTAAGTGAAAGAGAGGTTGCTGTTTTGCAGGAGACTCCGCCTCCAAGATGGAAGGATACTCTCCTTCAGGTGTTTTCTCTGTTGAGATTTTTTTGTCCTCAGGAAGTTGGGTTGTAAACCAAGGATTTGTTTGTGAACCAAGTCAGTTAGCTGATTTTTTTTGGTTGTAAACCGAATTGGTTGTGAACCGAAGCGTTTGTAAACTGTGGTTCCACTGTACTTTGTTAACAGTATGGGATCCTTTTGGTGTGGGTAGTTCTGGCTGGAGGTGCTTCAAGACCCCTTTTAAGGTCTTTCTTAGCGAGATGGCTGATGGCCAAGTGGTGAATATTAGTCACTCTGTTGTGGGCAACTGTAATAATAAAAATGATACAGAGAAAAGGCTGATGCATACAAATTTATGGTTGTTACAGGCTCAGCTGTATAATTGTATTAGTTGCCTAAAGCTTCATTGAAGATGAAAGTAGAGATTGGCAATCACAACTCTGCAGTCATGGAACAAGGAATGTCTCTCATGCTGAGCTTTACCTCTGCCTGTTCCAGAGAGAGTGATTTATGTGACTTCCACTCAGTGTGTGCTCATTTTTTTTCTGTTGAACTACTAACACATATATTCAATAAGGGATAGCTATTTATGTCATGGTCACATGGTGAATCTTTCCTTGCCTGAAGAATTCAGAATAAATGTTGTCTGTCCAAGGATAATACTGCTGGCTTGGTTCTGTAGAAGTTCTTGCACACAGAATTGTGCAACTGTGTCTCTTTGTTTACTGAAAGAAGTAATGAGCCGTGCTTTCCTTATTGAAAACTGGGAAATTGTCCTGATTCTCCTGGTATCTTGTTTTCTCCAGGGTCTTATAATTGCCAACAAAGATGGCCCAGCAGGAGACAGAACAAGGCAGCCCTTCCCACAGAATCATGTGTTTATGATTCCATGGTTTAAAAAGTATTCCAGGCTATTTATTTTTTAATCAATTTTAACGAATGCATTCCGTCATATGTACTCCATCAGAAAACAAAAGTAGCACACCAAAAAATGTAAAGTAAAACCATCCATAAAATTCAACCATCCAAAAAGTGGTGGTGGGGGGGAATAAGCAGTCATCCTAGTATAATTTATGAAAGCCTTAGCAAAATCTACTGAAGTTAGCAAGCAGTTGTTTCCATGAAAATTGTAAAAATGACCCAGGAAGCAGATCTTTAATGTCCCCACAATGAATGCCGGTAATGATGGTTGCTTTTAAAGCATTTGTGTAGTATTTTTTTTTTTTTCGCTTATCCAAAAAGGATTTAAGTGAAGAGTAATAATGTTAGCTAATTTTAGATTCAGGAGTTCAGAGTCTTAGGCACCACTTTCCAAATCATAAAATCAGAGGCAAGAAGGAACCATTTAGACCAGGTGTCTCGACTCTCCAACCTTGTCTGGCTGGGGAATTCTGGGAGTTGAAGTCCACAAGTTTTAAAGTTGCAAGGTTGGACACCTCTGATTTAGGCCATCAGGCGGCCATTTCTCAGGGCAGGATTCCAAATTAAAGTCTCAGGAGCAGTTGGCTGGCTTGGCTCTGATTATGTTCAGTAGAGGGGAACTCAATATGTTTCACAGCAAGAGTTTTTTTTTACTTAGTTTAGCATGTACCAGTCTTGCAGACTTTGACAATCCTTCTGATGGTTTTGCTGAGTAGGAGTTGTGCTCTGTCAAAAGTTGTGTTGATTCCACATTAATCAGCAGTTGTGCTTCTGGGGTCACATATTTCCCTTGGCTTAACTCTTGTATCTTAATATCTGGTTTCAAAAGCTCTGCATTCAGACTTCTTGCAGTAGCTATCTGTCTCTTTCATAGGAGAAGTGGGGGGGGGGGGGGAGAGAAAAATATTGCCAAGACAGAAAAGAAAAAGAATACCTCAGGAATAAGGAGAATATCGGTTCTAGCCTTAACTGGTTTGCTTCAGCTCAGCTTTGGTTTTTGTTTATTGACAGAGGACACTCAAGAAATGTCCTGCCCCATGTCAAATTTCTAGCCAGGCATCAGAAGAGCAGGACATTCTCTGTTCAATTGGATGTCATAAATGAACATTAGAAAGATTGAGTTGACTTCCTGAGAAGTCAAGGCTTCGCTTCCTCACAGCCTGGATGGAAGATTATAGAATTCCGTATAAGGCAGGAGTGTTAAACTTGTGTCGTCATGGCAGCATCATGTGACATACCGGGGCTTTTTTCCCCATTCTCTAACCCAGGCGGGGGTATGGCCCCAGCACATAACGCATCCGGCCCATGAGCCGGGAATTTGACAGCCCTGCTATAAGCGGGTCTTGGATTTCATAATGGAAGAAAGATGGGATGGAAGTCAAGAGCTGCTAGAGTCAAAGATCTCCTGGCTTTGAAAAAAGGGCTTAGAGTCATCTGTGGCTCCCATCCCGGTATTCCTTGTGCAACTACAATCTTCCAAGCCTACAGCTGCAATTGCATTTTAAGAATCTGTGACCACAGGCAGAGTCTTCAGCAAGAACCGTACCTGAGTAGACTATTAAATCAAAGACAGCGCTCACAGAGAAATGAAAAATAAAGGCGTCTTCCCACAAGGTCAGGCATTAACCAGCCCAGGAATGTCAAAAGTTTTGATTCAAAGGATTCTCAAAGGCAGGCATATGAATGTGCGCTTTAAACTTCATCCTTCTTCTTCTTCTTTTTTTTTTTTTCCTGGAGTTAATGAGAAAAGGATCTGGTTTTTTTTTTTTAAGAAGTAGCAAGGGGGCATCAGGCTGCTCTGAATCTAGCTAGGCAGGATAAAAAGAAGGAGAAAAGAGCATTGTAATATTTGACCTAGTTAAAAATATTCATCTTCACTATTTCAAAAGCCTGCAATCTAATCAATTAAAGAGTCTTCTTTGTTTCTGGTTCTCTTTTTTTCCTTCCCTCAAGTTTCCTTCCCTCAAGTTTTCTTGAGGCTCCAGAATTGGGTTTTGGGTTGGTTTTGGCTTAAACAAACAAACAAACAAAAAAAGCATTCTGGGTTCCTGAGCACTTGTTAATGAACATCAGTTTCATCAAGCAAGCTGCTACACGGGGCCTTGTGCCAGCCTGGGAAATTGATCCCAGATGCAGCAATGGTACAGAATACATCCTGTCTCCAAAAGGCCATTTGTACAGTGGTGAGTGTTGGTGACTGTGGGGCCTTGGCAGCTTATCGGATGCCACATCCTGTTCAAGAAGAAGCATGGATTCTGGGCCCGTTGCCACAACAGACAGTTTTTGTATCCAGCTTATTGGCTCTAATTTGTTTCTGGGCACAATTCAAGCGTCTAGGATATTTAAAGGACATCTTAGTTTACCATTCGCCTCTCTATTCTTGAAGGCTTTCTTCAGGGGTCCAGATCCTCCCGGACATTCTCTGTATTGGATGGAAGTCATAGTTAACAAAACTTTTGCTTCCTTAAATATTTCAAATTCTGCGTCACTCACTTTATGAATACTTCCCAGATCCGTATGTGTTGTTTACAAATTTTGTTCTGCTGAAAATCTGTTTCAAATGCTTGCCGAAGATACTTTTTTTTTAGTGTTTTAAAACACTACAAAATACCTCCAGAATAGTTGGCTTAGGAAATGAAATGGAAATATGAAGTTTTTATGGTTTTTGTGCAGAGATAGCAGGGATGGGGGTGGAGGGAAAGGCTCTTGTATTAGGTAAATACGAAGATTGCTTTTATTGGGAAGAAAAGGAATTTTTAAAATATTATTTTTGGGTATGCGGTATTACATTTGCAGACTTAGATTTTCCTTTGTTCCTCTTAAGTTTCAGAGAAAAGAATATAAAAACCTCTGCTGGACCAGGCTAAAAACCAAAAAACCTATCATTCTTCTCAGAGGGATCAACTAGATATCTCTGGGAAATTCACCAACAGAACAAGAATGCAAAATACTTTCCCATCTGTATTCCCCAACAACTGGGAAATTTCAGGAGCTGTTACTTGCCATTGCACCCATGAATTTGTCCAAATGTGTTTGTTTGGAGAATTTATATGGCCACCCACCTTAGCCAAGTAACTTTCTGGGCAACCACTTTAGCATAGTCTGCTAATTTCTTCTTGAATTTAATCATGAATTGTGGGAATGTTTTTCTCCTGCTGAAAATGTAGCAATATTCTGTTTGAGAAAAGCTGGGAATGGATCAGCAATTAAATTTGGTTTTAATGTTCTCTCCTC
>JANHFR010006574.1:62580-76112 GCA_032468015.1 Mimophis mahfalensis | reverse complement strand
GGTCGGGGTGAGCGTGGCTAGGTGGTCTTGTGACTGGGGTGGGTGGCCTGCCCTGTCACATGAGCACTTAGCCACACCTACCCAGTCACATGACCACCTAACCATACCCACCCAGTCATATGACCACCTAGCCACGCCCACTAAGCCACGCCCACAGAACCAGTTGTTAACAAATATGAAACCCACCCCTGATGTAAGTCAGGTATCCTTTGATTAGAGAAAACAATTAGGGGAGTCCAATTGAACTGTGGCTGTTTGGCTGCATCAATATTGAGATCGTATCATTTCAATATTGAAATGCAATCTGTATTCCTAGATGGTATGCTTTAGCATATCATATGCAGATTCCTACTAAAAATCTTAATATTCAAGGAATATAGTTTACCCATACTGCTATGCCAACACTTTTCAAACTATATTTGTTGAAGGAAATGATAGTGGCCTGGTTTAACACCAGCTATAATGAATGAATTACAGGAACAAATGCAATGAAATGATTTCAGCTGCAGATCTTCACAGAAAGAGTTTCAGACTTTCAGTGAATCAAGATAGAGTGTAGCATTTTTTATTTATGTTTTGAAACTAAACATCTCTGTATGAAACAAATGTATTTATTTGCAGTAAATAAACACTCTTCAGTGCTGTTTCCTTTCCCAATTAATTAAATGTGTCTTTTATCTGAAACAAAATTATATTCCTTGATACTGGCTCCTTACATTCAGTGTTGATTGTTCACAGTTCCAGTTAGCTTAATTAATTTAATGGAATGTGATCTTACACAATCAAGGTCATCTTGAAATTGTGAGATTGATCTTAAAAAGAGCACAGCCACAGCCTTCATTTGCTCCATTTCTTGAAATCCACAAATTCAACTGTTCTCTTATATAGCAATAACAACAGCACTTAAACTTATATACCGCTTCACAGGGCTCTCTCTAAGCGGTTTATAGAGTCAGCATCTTGCCCCCAATAATCTGGGTCCTCATTTTTCCCACCTCGAGAGGATGGAAGGCTGAGTCAACCTTGAGCCTGGTGAGATTCGAACTGCCAAATTGCAGTCAGCAGTCAGTCAGCAGAGGTAGCCTGCAGTACTGCGCTCTAACCACTGCACCACCGCAGCTCATAACTCCTTTGACTCCTTTGGTAGAATGGGATGATGAAACATGTACCCTTTTGCGTACATACCGTGTATGTGATGTGATAGGCATACAAAAAGAGCGGATGTTTTATTTGCAGCAGTCGGTATTTGTTTGGACACTTGCTCCCTACTGTGGAGTCTTGAGTACAATAGTAGGCAACCTTCACTTTTTCTGAATATAGGTAGTCCCCAACTTACAATTGATCCCAACATTTCTTTTGCTAAATGAGACATTAGTTAAGTGAGCTTGGCCCCATTTTATGACCTTTCTTGCCACAGATGTTAAGTGAATCACTGTAGTTGTTAAGTGAATCTGGTTTCCCCCATTCCTTGGGTCCCTGGGAAAGTGAAAGATGGTTAACACATTTCCCCCAGGATACAGCATGTGTCATAAATACATGCCATTTGCCAAGCATCCTTGCTGCAGATCATGCCAAAACAGTCTGATGGGTGAAGATTAGATCTTTGACTCGT
This sequence comes from Mimophis mahfalensis, assembly GCA_032468015.1. Classification (NCBI taxonomy): domain Eukaryota; kingdom Metazoa; phylum Chordata; class Lepidosauria; order Squamata; genus Mimophis; species Mimophis mahfalensis. The sequence goes on along the minus strand of JANHFR010006574.1, from coordinate 74,500 downwards.
CTAGTTCAAAGCACATTTCTTCTGTTTTAGCCATTCCACTATAGATTTAGGTCTGGGTTTACACTACATGCTGCATTCATTTGAGCTTTAGCTTAGAAGCCCAAAAAACCCTGACATGCTTCTGTACTGGTACAATCCAGAATTCAGGGCACTCCTTTCCAGTTCCTCTCAATACAAAATGATATATGCAGTTCAGAGCTGAACTTTGGAGTCTTTGACGCTCTCTGAGCTTGATGGCTTTCTTGCATACCCTTCATTACCCAAACTACTCTAGGATGACGAAGATGATGATTTCCTTATCCAAACTTGATAACATCTGCAAGCAAACAACCAAGTTCACAGAACACCATGACGCCACATTTCCAGTTCATTTCCACAAACCTGTGTGGCACAGAGCAGACTGTGATGTTGAGAACACCGGTCCCTTTGTATTTGTTTGGCCCCACAAATTCACACTTGTCATCTCACTGATTGGCATGTCTGACTCAACATTGCTGCTTAACTTAGCTGGTTATCTTACACCTACCCACAAAGACAGTGGCTGTTCAATCTGTGTTTGTTCAACCTGAAGATTGGTTTTTTAAAACTACCGTACTGAAAGTATGCAAGATGGCTCCTGTTTTGATTCGTTGGTTGTTGACAGTTCATTCTGCAATATTTATGTGACAGTGTTGATTTTTCTCAAGTTTGGAATGGGTGAAATGCCACTGGATGATATTTTTTATTTATTTATGTATTTATTTAATTAATTTAAATGCTGTTCATCTTATTATCCAAGCGACTCTAGGAGAACTTAAAGAAATATGCTTTTAGTAGCTTAAGGTTATATTCTCTTTGTATATATTTTTCATTATTATTTTAAATCTATCAAGTAGATAACAATAACATACTAAGTTAGTAATTTAATATTTTTTTTACACTCGTCAAACAGAATTATTTGTTTCCTGAAATATAAAGGCAACATTTTTTTCTTTAATCAAAACCCTTTTGTTCATTCTCAGATTGCTTCTAAATGAGCATGGAACATTGAGTGTCTAATTATCTAAAATAGTATATGTTTTTTTAACTATTGGTATTGCCTTACAGGCAGAAACAAATTATGGTAGATGATAAATCAGTAGAGGTTATAGGAATCTAATTGGCCGCTGCTTCAGGTAGATCTGGCTTTGAACAACTCATTTCATAGTGCATTTTAATTTGGAACATAATATTTCCTTTGGAAGGAATGGATTTTCTTTTAGCACAAAAGACATAGTGGATATCATCAAAAGTATGTATAATTGCACCGTGGCACTTCTTCAGTTGACAATTAGAAGTCTTAATTTCCTTATCGCTTTCATTGAATGTGCACCGTCTGTCAGATTACACATACTTGTTGTGTAGGACCAGGAGCTATAAGATGGTTTCCTACTGCCACACGTTCTGCTGTGCTCATGTTTTCTGCTGGACGGTTTTTTGTGAGTTTGTCTAATGGAAAACAATGAAAAAAATGGAGACACAATGCTGACTTATAAAAGTGCCTCTTGAATGGAATTATGTAATTAATTCACTTTACACTGGAAATCTTCATGCACAAGAAATTGGGATGGTATGAATAACATTTCCTCCATCTTTGATCTTTCTTATAAAGAAGAAATTGTATTACTTGTACGACATAGGGAAAACCAGAGGGAAAAAATCTTTTAAGAAATGCTAATCTATGTTTTCTTGTAGGTATATATGTATACATATACGAGTTCAATCCTAAGTAGTGGCAGTTTTTTCCCTCCCAGGACTCAAATAAAAAATATCTGCTGTGAACTCTGCATGGCATCAGGAAGGGAATCCGGTTAGTAAACACTCAGCTCCATTCAGTCACCCCGACTCTATCACGAATTAAGGGATTACCGGGTCATAAAATGGGAGTTTTTATACATATACATATATTTACAAATACTCCTACCAATTCTCTTCATTATTGGAGGCAAACTAGTTGGCAATAATTTTCAGACTAAATATCTTTGCCCTTCTTTTTTCTCTATTTTTTTTTTTACTCACTTCATGCATACAAAATCTCAAAAGTTCAGAAAAACTACATTAAAAACAGACAAAAGTGAAATTACACATTCTGGGGGAAAATACAACCTTATATTTATGTGTGAGAGAGTTAAAACTTAATGTACTTTCTCCTCAGTGTTATCAAAATGTTCTTTGTGCGGAAATGGGATAAAACAGAAGGGTACTAATAACATTTCCAGTTGCATCCATGATTCCCCTGGATTTTGGCTCACACGGGAAAGCTTGCTGACAAAGAAGCTATTAAATGGCCTAATGGGGCATTGAACTAACCCTAGGCATTTTATGTCTGAAACTGTTTCCTTCGTAACTTCTTATTAGAAATTCCTCAAGTATAGCATTAGGAGGAAGGTATTTAGGCCCAGTGTGCCCAAGAAACGTACTAAGGTCACACTTAACAGAAGGTACAAATGAAAAGGGTAACACAAAATTTGAAAGTAGCTCAGAAGAGGAAAACCTACGAGCTGTACTATTGGGTATGATATTGTAAGAAGTTGATTAAAGAGCGATGCTCTCAGCGCTGTGTCAAACTCACATCACTTTGTATGGCCTTGCAGACAACACTTTGCAGTAATGCATTCAAGTGGATAAAAAGGATGTATGATTGATACCAGGCTAATCACTACAAATGGTGTGTTTCCATTATTTAGAGACTATGATTTTGCCTACAGCTCAAGAAGTAACAAATTAATTAGCTTCCTTACCACTTGTTTACATTTTAGTAGTTATTTCAGCTATTAGACCGGTTAGGAAGAGTCCATTTAGTGTTGATCAGTTTCGAGTTCTATTAAATAAATTGAGAGAAATGTAAGTCGTTGCTTAACTATGCTGTTTAAATCAATGAGGTGGATTTGCAGTTAGTCTCGCTTAACATAAGACCCAATAAAACAGCATGATTTAACTTAATCACAAGTAACTTACATTCCATTGATCTGAGCAACATAAAACTTAACTTTTTTATATAGGTACAGGTAGTCCTCGACTTACAACCACAGTTGAGCCCAGGATTTTGTTGCTAAGTGAGAAATGTGTTAAGTGAGTTGTGTCCTACTTTAAGACCTTTCTTGTCACATTTGTTAAGTGATCACTAATCACTGATTAATAACACGATTGTTAAAAGGATCTGGCTTTCCCATTGGCTTTGCTTGTCAAATCAAATCTCTGGTCTTTGACTGTAATAAACTTGATTTGGTTTGACTTTGCTCATCAGAAGGTTGAAAAAGTTGGTCACATGATCCAGGGACACTGCAAACATTGTAAATATGAACAAGTTTGTCAAGCATCCGAATGTAAATCATATGACCATGAGGATGCTCAACAGTCATAAGTGTGAAAAATGATCATAAGACACCTTTTTTCTGTGCCATTGTAACTTAGAATAGTTATTAAATGAACTGTTGTAAGTCAAGGACTACCTCCACATCAATAATCATTCAATAGGTTGAAGTTAGAACGGCCTCAGAAAGTGTTTATGGCCAGTGAAACACTTCTAACCACTGTAAACCATCTCCCGCCCATGGTCATATCTGATCACAATCTGGGTGCTTGCCAGCCTGTTAGCACTTACAACCAGTTGCCAAGTGCTCCCTGATCAGGGGGTCACCATTTGCAATCTTCTCTGCCAGCTTTCCAAAAACCCAATAGGGGAAGGCAGCAGGGAAGTGTCATGCCCCCATCGGAGTCTGAATCTGAGGGGGAAGATGAACAGCTGACAGAGAGCGGGAGAGTGGCTCCGTTCCCTGTTGAGGAAACTGGGGGAGGGCAAACTCAGGCTGGGCAGAGCAGGGGAGAGGTAGAACAAGGGAGAGAGGGTCTGGATGAAAACCAAGGCCCACCCCCTCCTCATCTTAGGATGCACAGGGAAAAACAGAGAAGAGAACAATGTGAGTAGTGTGGCTTATGGGGAAGGAAAGGGCCCTGATTCCTTTCACAAGGTACACCTGGAGATGAAGTTTAAAGGAGAGGCAGTTGGGAGGGGCATTTGTCAGGAACAAATGTTGAATTCATCTAGTAGTAAGAGTTGTGGCCTGCATTCCTGGCATTCCTCCTGACTGTTTGAATTATTGCTGTGCTTCTGTGCGCTTATCTTGCTTTGCTGGAATTATTGGACTCATTATCTTGCCCTGCTGGAGCAATTGATTGCAGTCATTCTGCTTACAACATTTGGACTGGAGTGTCTATAGCCAGAGGCTGTTGCAGGATTCGTGAGAGAGCTTTCCTCCAGGCCGGAGAGTAAATGGGATGTTGGGGGCAAAGTTGGAGCAAATAAAGGGACTCATACCTGTTCTCTGGCTGCGTTGCCTTTGTGTCATACCCCAGGTCATCACAAGAAGCTTGTAAGTTCCCTCCCACCAGGCAGCTCTTTGAGCGTGAATGAGCTGCCTTCTGAGAGGGAATTTCAGCCATGGACAGTCCTTTGGAAGGAAATCTCAACAAGGAAGGAATCTCACTCCCATAAGGAGCTGAGATTTACACTTGTACTCTACAGCCAGCCTTTTAAGAGCAGGAAGGCTGGCTGCTGAGGGAGGTGATCTCCTCCTATGGACTGTAGAAATGGAAGTCAGAACATTGTTACTTTGAACAGTGGTAAAGCGAGGACTACCTAAACTTACAGTACATTCTTGGCCAGGGTTCAGGTCTTTCATCTGGTTAACTCAGCCCTCCATCCTTCTGAGGTGGGTAAAATGAGGACCCAGACTGTTGGGGGCAATATGCTGACTCTCTAAACCAGTGGTTTAATACAGTTCCTTATGTTGTGGTGACCCCCAACTGCTCTCTACACATGTGTGACTGGTCTACATAAGTGTGACTGGTCTACATATGTGTTTTCTGATGGTCTTAGGTGACCCCTGTGAAAGGGTCATTCGACCCCCAAAGGGGTCGCGACCCACAGGTTGAGAACCACTGCTCTAAACCGCTTAGAGGGCTGTAAAACACTATAAGTCTAAGTGCTGTTGCTATGCTATCTGACCATTGCCTTTATAAAAGCTCTTCCTCTGTCCTTCAAGGATAATCTCTCTGCTTTCTATAATCTTTTACTTCATTGTGAGTATGCGATAGTAGCCAGTTCTCAACTGGAAGGCATGGTTACTCTTGTTAATACAAGGAGACATCTGTGGCTGAAGAAGTGAAGAACGTGGACTGTAAATAAAGCCAGTCTTCTTACTGAGACCATTCAAAAAGGTCAAGTTCTTCAGGGACTTTTTGACATTGAGGAAGATTATGATTCAGTTGTCCTAACCCAAAGGTCTTCAAACTTGGCAAGTTTAAGACTTGTGGACTTCAACTCCCAGAATTCCTGAGCTAGCATGACTGGAGAAGGAATTCTGGGTGTTGAAGTCAACAAGTCTTAAAGCTGTCAAGTTTGAAGACCCCTGCCCTAGCCCTACTATAAGCCTAAAAATGGGCTTCCTTTTACACCCAATCCTTACATTCCCCACATAACATTCATGTATTCATTATGGTTTCTCCTATTATTTTACAATATCTGGTTCTTATCAATACAACCAACTTCCTGAAGATGTGACTGAGTTTTCAATTACTGGATTTTCAAGGTTATTAATGATCTTATGAATAGAAAAGAGTTTCTGTCTTTCCATCATACAATATCTGAAAAGGTCAAGACTAGTTATTCTTAGCTGTGTTGTTGCTGTCTAATCAGTCCAAGAGCAGAAATTTTCTTATTGTTTATTGTGTGTGATGCAAAACATGAACTATGCCTATCATAGTTCTGTAATTTTGTAAGGTGAAAGGAAAGCACAAAACAGGCTCAATTAATAGGAGAAACATAAAGCTGAATATGTATTTCAAATATTTAATGACAAATAAGTAAACTGGTCTTAAACATCAGTGTTGTTCAGGTCTCTATTTCACAACAATTATGTAGAATATAATATTCATCTAATAATTTTGAGGAAAATAGTATTTTACCATTTATCTGTTATTTTTCACAGCTAAATGGCAATTGGATTGTTGCATTGTCTTGAAATGCTAGAGAATATATTTAGCGTGGGTGATTATTGTTCTTCTATTCATCTTCTGGAAGTTTTGACCTTGAGATCTCTTTCCGTGGCAATGTGCTACCTGAAGAGAACCGAAGGAGAGACGAGCAGATCAGAAACGAGGGAGCAGAAAAAAAGGGGATCAGAAAGAAGGAAAAAAATAATTGCCATATTTACTCAGAGCTTCCTCACTGCTTGTTTCAATCCATTTGTGAGTTGGCATTCAGCCTCTAAACTGTCCTTGGTTTCAGGCCATTCGTCCAGTTACTGAAGTTATGGCAGCGCTGAACAAATGATACTTACATCTTATCCACAAAGTTGTGGCCTTTGAAGTGGCCATGTGGTCATATACAACAACCTTTCCCTTTGTGTCTGAAGGTCATCAATTTGGAGAAGGTTGTTCTACACACAAGTCTTCCTTGAATGATAATGCTGTGTAAATATGGTTGAAAAGGAAGTACAAGGAACTTGTGTCACCTGCTTTTTGTGACTGTGATCATCCTCCAGTTTTTCTCCATTCTACTATCTTGTGGATGGGTGGCCAAGAGATGGGGAGACAGTAATTATTCATAGTCAAGGCTCAAATGAAGAGAATGCAGTGTTTGTAAGAAGCTACTTCATCTTACATCTTCTCTGCCCACTGCACTTTTAGCTGTTCTCTCTTCAAAGAGCAGTTTGCCTTTTGCAATGGAATAATCAAAAAAAGAGAGAGACTTCTACAGCTTTTTGTATTTGATAAACAGAAAATTTTAAAACATGTATTTAATGAAGTTACTATATAATTGTAGAGTGAACTAATTTTCCAGCTATTTTAAACTACTAGGAAATTTATTCTTGAAGACTTTTTAGCTATGAACAAATAATACAAAGATGAATAAGTAGGTTTCTTCCGTCTCTTAATTTTCACAATTCCTTCTTTGGGCCTCCCTACTGATGAATTCACTCAGAATTTGAGTCATTATTCATTAGGTTTGATTACAGATATTCCTAAACATCTGTGCCATTTTTGTTCTCTTCCTTAGCAAGAAATATTTTGTTTTTGAGCAACAACAACAAAAGTTTGAGACTTCCCTTGCCTTGCATTTGATGAATTGGGTGAAGACCATGGCTCCTAAATGTTTGTACAGATTGAAACAATACAGGAACAATAAGGTGATAAATTGCGCCAACTCTGTTATCTTACAGAGATACCTTGGTACTGAACTGCTTTGAAACTTATCGAATATGGTACTCAACACATTTTGACATGAAATGGTAACAACAACAACAACTGAGTTGGAAGGGATTTCAGACAAATGGTTGTCAGTCCCTTCTTAAAAAATCTACAGTGTGTTCTGACCTAGGCTTCAGGAAATCACGAAGTAGACTCCTCCTCCCAACAAAACCCCTTTTTATTTGGCTAATGTGAATTCCTATCATTCACATTCAGCAAAGTCCCAGCAAATAGTCTTTGAAGAGTGATTTACAACCACAGACCTTATCAGGCTTGGAGAGTTGCCAGGCTGATAGCTTCCAAGCACAATGCTGTACAAGTAAATACGTGGCAAGGAGTCATGAACAAATCTTCACCCCAATTAAATGAACTAACTGTCACCTGCAAACACCACTCCCCTTTTGCTCCTCTTTATTCCCTATGGGAGGGGCCATTCACCTTCCACCTGTGCCTTTACTCCCTAGTTGACCTTTGTTCCTTTAACTGTTCCCTTCTCCTGGCAGCTCTGTGTATGTGCAGATCAGGAACAGGCTCCATCCTGTTCTTCTGTCCCACTGATCTCCAACTCCAAAGGTAGCTGATAATTATTGGATGGCCCTGGCCCCATCTCTGCCTCTGACGCAGAGCACTTGTCAGAGCCTTCCCCAGACTCCAGGACTGGCCCATGTTCCTTGCCAACCTCCCCACTGTCCATCTCTGCTGCCAGCTCCCCTGGCTGCTGGTGGGCCACAACACAGTGTTAGAGCACTCACAACTTCTAGAGGCAAGTTGTTCCATTTGTTAATTGTTCTAACTGTCAGTCTAATTGTTCTGTCATCTAACTAATTTCTCCTTAGTTCTAGGTTGGTTCTCCCCTTCATTAGTTTCCATCCATTGCTTCTTGTCCTGCTTTCAGGTGTTTTGGAGAATAGGTTGACTAGCTCTTCTTTGTGGCACCCAGTTAGATATTGCAAGATTGCTATCATGTCACTCCTAGTCCTTGTTGGTGTCGGCTGCCTTGTGACTCACTATATTATTCCTTATGGGAAAAATTGTTTGGTATTCATCATTTCTGGTACTCATCACACCTCCAGGAACCAATTAATGATGAATACTTAGGTACCACTGTACTTTCTTTGTTAAAAAAGGCATAAAAAATAGATTACAACTAGCCCACAATTTACTGTTATTTGAAGTTACAATGGTTCTATCAGGGGGCTATGTCCTGTCTGAACTTGAAATTCCAGTCGTTGCGTCTTCCCTCCCACAGTCATATGACTAAATTTCAAGCACTTGGCAATTGGGCCTTATTTATTTTTAGGATCCTGTGGTCACAGGATCATGTTTTACAATAGTTTTGACCAAAACTGGCATTTAGCTCCAATTTTTGGTAAAACTGCATCCACAGCAGACTATTGGTTCACTTAATGACCATTACATTTGCTTAACAATCATCAAAAAACATGCTGGTCATGTAACTGATCCGTTTTACTACATTGTCACTAATGACCATGATGGGCAGAGCCCATTACAGTTGTAAGTTGAGGACTACCCATAATGCATGGCATCCTTACAGATTAAAATGTTATTGTTCACGTTCACATTTTGTATTTTAGTATTTGGAATACATGTGTGTAGTCTTCAGTGGTGATTAGCTTTGGTTCCAGTAGATTAATAAATTTATTTTACATTTATTTCTTTGTCTGTTTATATCTGTTCAACCTGTGTATGGGAAGAAATATCCATCTGATTCAGTTCCAAGCCAGGAGAAAGGCAGTGGAGACAAAATGGAGGCCGGAGGCTGATTGGAAATTGGTTTAATGATAAAGGAGGACCACATGGTTGGTCCTGAGCTGCTGACCACATGGATTTGAGGGGGGGGGAGTTGTTCACTTGAACTTCCTGTTCCTGTGCAAGAACATGTATTCTATTGGCTGTTGTAGGGGTTATGTAGGAGTCATATAGGTTGTCTGAGCTAAGTTTGGTTGAAGTTTGGTCCACTCTGAGATGATGCAGTGAAGGAGCTTGTGTTTTGAAAGGGCGTTGGGCAATTCCTATTGCGGCTGAGGGCTAATCCTACCTTTGTTCAGACCTTGCTCCAAGGAATGTTTGCCTATGAATAGAGCTACCTAGATCTCAATAAGCTCTTTATCTCTTAAGTGCTGACATCTGCTGTGGGCTATTAAGAAAGGTGGGGGCTGCTTTCCAAGAGCATGTTTCCCCAATTCTCATCCACCTTGTTGTCTGCAGGCTGTGGTTTCATAGATTTTATTTCTGCTACAAGTAATCATGTGTTATATTAATACAGTGAGTGAGTATCTGCATGTGTGTGGCTTTCTTTCCCTCCTTCTCTCAGCTTTTGGGGAAGAATATAATAATATCAATGTCTACAATGGTAGAAGTGCTGCTTAGAAAAAAATTAACAGACAGCCCCATTGAAATTTGTAGTCTTCAGTATTGACCAAACACTAGAGGGAACTACCGGTAAGTAATTAGAAGATGCAAAGGGAGTACATCTATATATATAAAACACAAATGTGGTGATGCACGCACCTGTGTGTGTCTCTCTGTGTGTGTGTATGTGCTCTATACTCTTCTACAAGGATCTCGCCCAAACTTGGCACATATGTACCTTGGCATTGTGAAATCAGCACTGGGCGGCTCATGAAAGCCTTTGCGGGGTCTTTCCCCCGAAAAAAGGGAGCCGAAGACATTTCTCTGCCCCACGGACATTTCACTGCCAAGCTCTACTGCACATATGCAGAGGCTTACCAGGCAAGGCATGAAAATCGGAGGCTCTCCAGCCAATAGAGGCAAGGCATGCAAATTGGCAAAGTGCTGGGAATTGTAGGCTTCAGCACTGTTATAAATACCTGGGTTAGTTAGTTAGTTAGTTAGTTAGTTAGTTAGTTAGTTTATTGAATTTGTACACCGCCCTTCTCCCGAAGGACTCAGGGTGGTGAACAATAAAAACAAGAAATATAGCAATTAAAAATTAAATCAGCAATTCAATAAACTATAAAAGTCCCCAATTAAAACCAACACCCCCCACCCCATCAACCAAAGCCGGCCATCCGAAAAAGCCAGGTTTTTAAATCGCTCTGGAAGGAGTGGAGGTCAGGGGCCGTCCGGAGCTCAACGGGAAGTTGGTTCCAAAGGGTAGGAGCACCCACAGAGAAGGCCCTCCCCCTAGGCATCGCCAGCCGACACTGTCTGGCTGACGGCACCCGGAGGAGACTGACTCTATGAGCATGAACTGGGCGGTGGGGAGCCGATGCTGGCAGGAGGTGCTCCTGCAAGTACCCTGGGCCCTTGCCATAAAGGCCTCTATAGATGATAACCAGGATCTTGAAGCGCACCCGGAAAGCAACTGGCAACCAGTGCAGCTTACGCAAAAGCGCTGTAACATGGGAATACTGTGATACTCCCATCACCATCTGCACGGCCTTATTCTGGGCCAGCTGCAGTCTCTGAGTGCATCCCAAGGGGAGCCCCATGTAGAGGGCCTTGCAGTAGTCCAAACGGGAGGTGACTAGGGCATGAGTGACTGTGGATAGGGCATCACGGTCCAGGTAACTGCAACTGGTGCAGAAGCCGAATTTGTGCGAAGGCTCCCCTGGTCACGGCTGTCAGATGGTCCTCTAAAGACAGCTGAGAATCCAGGAGGACACCCAGATTACACGCTTGCTGGGAAGGGGGCAAAAGTTCTCCCCCAAACCTCAGCGATGGAACCTCCTGAGAACCATGTGATGCTGATATCCACAGCCACTCCGTCTTGGTTGGGTTGAGTCGGAGCCTGCTCCTCCCCATCCAGACCCGTACCGCCTCCAGGCACTGAGACATCATGTCAAGGGCATCACTGGGTTGGTTCGGCGTGGAGATGAAAAGCTGGGTATCATCAGCATACTGATTATACCGCACCCCAAATCCACAGATGATTTCACCCAGCAGCTTCATATAGATGTTGAACAGGAGGAGTGAGAGGATGGACCCCTGAGGCACCCCGCAAGTGAGGGGCCTAGGGGTCGACCACTAGGTGAAGCTAGGTTATCAGCTATTTATTTATAATGTACTGCACTTCGTAAAAAAAAACAAAACACTATTGTGCCATGTCAGTGAGAAATATGAGTTCTCCTTTTTTGTGTTATTGGCTTACTTTTTCCAAATAAATGTTTGCAGCAAAAGCCAAGGTAACTTTAAAAAGCTTTTTTTTTTTTCAAAAAGGAAAATGGTAGTGGAGGAAAAGAGAATTCCAGACAGAGAAGCAATTTTAGAAAAGAGAAAAGAAAGGCGATTCAAAATGAAATGAAAACTACAACAATAGCAACAGATGAGTACCCGGAATGTGCTCTTTTCAAAAGTAAAGTAGATGATTGTTTAAAAAGCTTCAGCAAGCTAAGAGAGCTTGCAGGCTGTCTTGGATAGTGAAGAGACTCCAGGGAATGGGGGTCCTTTGGGGAATTAGAACTTAGTTTTTATGATGATAAATTCTCCTTCTTTTAGAGGTAATCCCTGACATACGTCCACAGTTAGGACCGGAATTTCAGTCACTACCCCTGTTTCCCCGAATATAGGACCTCCTCCCATAATAGGACCCCCCCTTTTTCCCCTGCCTTTGAAATATAACCCACCCACCCCCCAAAAATAAGACCTCCTTACCTTCTGGCGATTC
>JANHFR010006569.1:53112-73562 GCA_032468015.1 Mimophis mahfalensis | reverse complement strand
AACTTGGCTCTTTTATGACTTGTGGACTTCAACTCCCAGAATTCCTCTTTCAATCATGTTAGCTCAGGAATGCTAAGAGTTGAAATCCATAAGTCATAAAAGAGCCAAGTTTGCCTACCCCTGGCCTAAGTCTAGGCCGGGATAATATGGAGGTCTAGGCCAGGATGAGGTGAGGCCTTTTGAAACCTTAGGGAGGCAGCTGGCTCCAGGATGACTACATCGAGGAAAGCTGATTAATCAGCTAGTCTGTTATAAGTAGGCAGTTCTCAACTTATGATCACAATCGAGTCCAAAATTTCTGTTGCTAAGCGAGACAGTTAAATGATTTTGCCCCATTTTACATCCTTTCTTGTCACAATTGTTAAGTGAATCATTGCAATTGTTAAGTTAGTAACATAATCTTTAAGTGAATCTGGTTTCCCTATTGACTTTGCTTGTCAGAAGATCGCAATAGGGGATCACATGACCCCAGGACACTGCAACCGTCATAAATATGAATCAGTTGCCAAATGTCTGAATTTTGATCATGAGGATACTTCAATGGTCATGTGAAAAATGGCCAAAGTCATTTTTTTCAGAGCCATTATAACTTTGAATGGTCATGGAATGAACTGCTGTAACTCTAGGACTACCTGTATTTGTGATTTATTGTGTGCCTGAGGCAACCATATTGTGATGGTGCATCTAATCTTCAATGCCTAAAGCTTGTTACCCCATAGAGCAGGGGTGTCAAACTCAAGGCCCATGGGCCACATCTGGCCCATGGGGTGTTCAGTTCTGGCCCACAGGGCCAGCAAACGACCGGCCTGCAGTGCCTCTGCCAGTGAAAACGAAGCTCAGGAGAACTGTACATGGCCCACCCAAACTCTGTTTTTGTTTGTGATGGCCTTCTGCACCTGCTGCCACGAAAACATGTGTGGCCCACCCGAACTCCATTTTCTGTGCCAGATCGCTTGGGTCACCGCAGGCGCATCTGACACCAGTGGTGTCAAGTTGGCCACGCCCACTATGGCCACGCCCACCTGCCCCTCCTCAGGTCAAGCACAACCCTGATGCGTCCCTCAATGAAATTGGGTTTGACACTTTTATGGTAGAGGAAGAGACTGGATACAAGCAAAGACTTGTCTAAGTTCATCCCTATAGAAATGTACTCTGGTTTGTCTACATAGCTGAACTAGGCCTTGAAAACCAAATAAGGAAACTCAGCCTTTCTAGACAATGAGTGCTGTGTTTTGTTGGGAGTGGATTGTGAGGGGACATTTCAACTGTTTAGTCTTTCCCAAAATAATAACATTAAAACGCATCGAATGACATCAGCAAGCCAATTTTGTGTTGTAGGAGCAGAAAACATGATTCAGTCCTAGTTAAGGACTTCCCCTTTAACACTTACTGATTTTAGTGGGAGAACCATATACATTTACCTAACACTCCCATTGAAATCAATGGAGATGTGAAAGCATGTAGCTATGGATGAATTAATCACCAGTCTGCAGAAGCAAGCTTAAGTTCCAGCTAATTTTGTAAAATTACATACCTTTTTTTATTATACTGGAAGCTATTTAAGATGGCCCCCATATACAAGGTACTCCTCTATTTATAACCACAATGAAGCCTGCCCATTATGGCCATAAGTCATGATGGTTGCAAAGCAGGTCACCCACCTAACTGACCTGATTTTATGACCCTTTTTGCAATGATTATTAAGAGAATGCCATACAGTCATTAAGTGAAAAATTGTTCAATCTGGTCCAATTTTGCTGAAAACTGGAAGGAAATGCCAGTTAGGAAAAAAAGTTATAAAATCCAGCCATGTGACTGTGGGGTGTGAAAATGGCCGATTGCAAATGTCCAAAATCCAGTCATGTGGTCATGTGACTGTTAGGGTGCAGTCATAGAACTTGGAAATCAGGCCATTAAATACTCCCCGGGGCAGTTTGTTGTAACTCTGGTCGCTAAGCAACCAGTCATAAGTTGAGGACTACCTGTAATACCTTGATTCGTATGTTCATCACTGAGAGTCACTTTTCATGAAATGGAGGGCTAAATTTGATTAATAAATAAATAAATAAATAAATGCTAGTAAGCAGAAGGTTCAGTTTGCTTTTGTGATAGATGAGCATGATAACAAGAATGCCAATTTGCTTTCAGGTCCTGTAGTTTATCAGCTCAATTTGCTAGACTTGTTTGATCAGCCAGGGAACAAAGGTATTGACTAGCAGCATTTCAATACTGCTCGGAGACTGGAGCAGTGCAAAACTACTCAGAAATTCCGTTGCACACGCAGCCACGTGGAAGCGCGTGTGTTCCATTTGGGCTAGGAAACAGCTGATTGGCATGCCTGTTTTATTTTTCTGCTCTGGGGCTTCTCAGGTGTTTCCTAATGCAAACAGAACGTGCGTGCTTCCGTGTGGCTGTGTGTGCATTCTCTTTGAGCTAGGAAACACCTGAGAAGCACCAGAGCCAGAAAACAGCTGAGGGGAACCAACCGGCTCTAGTGCATCTCAGCAAATGCATGCAATAAAGGACAGCCCAGAAGTGTAGGCAGGTGGGTGGGCCCACATGCACGAACTTCTGCCAACGCTAACAACCGTTTCACCTGAACCGGGCCGAACTGGTAGAAACCCACCCCTGTAACTAAGTAACAGTTATATAGTACCGACAAGGTAGCCAACAGCCTTTAGCTTAGCTAGCTTCCAAGGGGAAGAAATCCATCAACATCATGGATCAATTGTGACTCAGTGGTGTCCACCAGGGAACTCTCATACCCAGGACCAAAATGGGAATGAGTCCTGATTGTTGGGAAGCAAAGAGCAAAAGACTGCCAATACCTGTATCCGGTCACTATAAGGAATGGGAAACTGAGCTAAAGTAATCTTGATTTGATCAAGAAGCTTGGTTCACCTTCTGAAGAAGAAGAACAAAGCAAGTCCAGGTTTTTTCAAATGAGTAACTGAGTAAAACAGGGGTGTCAAACTCGTGGACCTCGGGCCAATGTGCCACATGGTAGCCAAGCCTACCCCTGGTTTAGCGAAGGGGGAAAAAGTTGTGATACAACCTGATGCTGCGAGTTTGACGCCCTTGGACTAAAATAAATAGATCAAAGCTATTTAGCTTTAATTCCTGATTGCACTGGTGTTTCTGCTTGTCCTAGAAGCTGACTCAGCCTCTGCCTGTTTTCTCTTTCAGAATGTGCTCTTAGAGCTCTCTTCCATCATGAAAAAGTAATACTAGTTTAACTGCGATGTTACGGAACAGCAAGAATCTCCCTTGCCATTAGCACACCATTGCCAGTGCAGAGCTGAAATTATTTCCTTTTTCTCCTCCGATCTGATGAGAAAACAATCGAAGGCAGATACTTAAGAGTACTACAACTTCTGCTTTCTGGGCAGTCCGTGCTGGTAGCTAAGAGTGAACCACAACTGTCTCTTTCAAGTTGCACTGTCTTCTCTCTTGCATAAGTAAGAGAAGCTTCAGAGGACATAAAAGACCTTTCTTTCCTCAGTGAAGACCATGGAAGGGAGGGATAGCTTGATTTGTAACACTACCACCTTCTTATCCATCTCAACGTGCAACTTCAAGGCTCTGCTAAGACACAAAACTTCAATAAAGATGGGCGAAGGAAGAGGAGACTGTATCCTTTCTTCCCGTCGTTGGACCTGAAGAATAAAAAATGAAAGCTCCTCACTAGAACTTTCTACCACTATGTTGCATGTTAACAAAGATGTTTTAATCCAACCTGGATATGTGCAGCTGTGTTTCTCTTCCGAGACCCTTCAATGTGCTAATCTTATATTTTTCAAAGGGCTGTTAGTATTATTTTGTTTCTTGGCGGCTTCCAAAGATATAAATAGATATGAGCTGAACAGTTTTAATTTTTTAAAGAGGGAATACTCCTACTTCAGAGGGGGGGGGGTGTTTAATCCAACTACAAGATTTCCAAAGAAACAATTTACATTTCTCCCCCTACTTTGGCAGCTTCCAGCATAAGCACTTTCATAGCTTTTTTTTTTTTTTTTTTTTTTTTTTTTTGCTGCTGCTGCTGCTGCTGCTGCTGCTGCTGCTGCTGCTGCTGCTTCTAAAATAATTGGGTTTCCATGCACATTGGGATTGTTCTGGGTTTTTCAACCCGGAGCTATTCCTGTTCCCTATAATATATGGGAAAACAAGGCAGGGGGTGGGTGGGTAGACTTGCATTAAAAATAAATTATCAATAATACCCCACAATGGAAGAAAACGGTTGCCTGGGGAGAGGGCTTCCTTATAGGTAATAAAACTGCATTCCAGACGAACAGAATTAGACGAGAAGGAAATGCAAAGATCTGTTACTGTATATATATCCGTTCTTATTGAAAACTCTGAACACTGCCAGTTAGAGAAGGAAACAAGAAGGGTGCTCTTAATAAATTACCTAAGGAGCATAACTTGGAAAGGGCCTCTGTTGCAAGAAAGAAAATATTCATTTCAGGTAGTCCTCGACTTACAAGCACAACTGAGTCCAACACAGGGGTGGGTTTCTACTGGTCTAACAACTGGTTTGCTTTGCACGTACATTTTGCATACATATGGTGTGTGCGCCATTTGCACACTGCGCCCGTATTCCATTAAGACTAGAGATCAGATGAGATGCAGCAGAACCACAAAACAGTTGATTGGTGCAGCAGTGCAGCTGAGCTGTTTTTGGGCTCTGCCCCGTCTCAGCTGTTTTCTAACCTTAATGGAACATGTTCACAGCGATAAAAAGTAGCTTAGAATTCACAGCAAGCTTCATCCACAGCAATGCTAACAACCGGTTCATCCAAACCAGGCCAAACTGGTAGAAACCCACCCTTGGTCCAAGATTTCTGTGGTTAAGTGAGAATTTGCTAAGTGACTTTTCCTCCATTTTATGATCTTTCTTGCCACATTTGTTAAGGGAATCACTGCAGTTGATGTGTTAGTAACATGGTTGTTAAGTGAATCTGGCTTCCTCATTGACTTGTTGTGGCTTGTAAGGTCACAAAGGGATCACGTGACCTTGGGATGCTGCAACAGTCATAAATATGAACCAGTTGCCAAACATCTGAATTTTGATCTCATGATCATGGGGAGGCTGCAAAGGTTGTATCTGTATAAACAGTCATAAGTTACTTTTTTCAGTGCTGTTATAATTTTGCACGGTCACTAAATGAGCTGTTGTAAGTTGAGGGCTACCTGTATGAGCTAGCCTTTTCCTTTATCTTTCTGACTTTTGTTTCTATGCACCTCTTGTTCTTTTTCTGAATTCTCTTTCTTAGAGTTTGTTCCGTCACGCTCTTCTTTCTTTTCCTCAGTTATCTCCTACAGGTGGTCCTCAACCAGGGGTGGGATTCTACTGGTTTAACAACTGGTTCAGTGTGCATGTGTTTCCTTTAAAAATAGTGAGCAAACTTACCCTTTCATGCAGTTGCTGCAAGGAAAAACAGCTGAGGCATGGGAATTCACACTGCCATGCCAATCAGCTGGCCTTCAGACAAGGGAATAAAGGTCAGTATAGCATAGGGGTGGGTGGAACTACCGCTTTGTCCAAACTGGTGTGTATCAGCTGAATCCCACCCCTGTCCTCAACTTACAGCTTCAATTGGGACTGGGTGTAAGTCATTATGGTTGTAAGTTGACCTGATCTGCAACAGTCATTAGGTGAATCACTATGGTGCATTTAATGAACACCATAGTTGTAGGCCCAAATCCATTCTTCCAAATGGAAGAAACCACAAG
Organism: Mimophis mahfalensis; assembly: GCA_032468015.1. Lineage (NCBI taxonomy): Eukaryota > Metazoa > Chordata > Lepidosauria > Squamata > Mimophis > Mimophis mahfalensis. The sequence goes on along the minus strand of JANHFR010006569.1, from coordinate 67,829 downwards.
ACATTACAAGGTCAGCAGATTGCCAAGTACCAAGATGCAGACAGGAGACCATGGGGGAATGGGCAGCATAACCTTTTACAGCGACCAGAAGTGCTTTACCAGCCATAAAGCACCATGTTTCCATGCCCCTTGTAATTTCAAATGGTTATTAAACAACCAGTTGTAAGTGAAGAACTACCTGTATCCTTCCTTCGGCATCTCTTACACTCATTTTCAGCCCCTAGCTGCAGACTTTATATGAAGTCTGATGTCTGCAAAGCCACCAGATAGAATAGATAGCCATTGGCCAGAAGACACCCTGGTAGATGGAACCTGCTATTGGGCACCTCTGAATCCAAGACCCTCACAAATATCATGGGCCTTTCACCAGTGTTCAAATATGGTCATGGATAGACAGGGAAAGGCAGCAAACTCAGAATTTCCCACAGGGTTAGAATTGGAGAAGCCCAGAATTGCCTTGGCTGAAGGAGCTTCCTTGAAAAAGACCAAAAATTGAAAGTATCCTTCCTCTTTTAAATATGTATTTCTGAGAACAATCATGACAATGCAACTAATTCCAAAGTGCAGGTCTTCATGCTGGCAGTCATACCAACAAAATGGAATTCACAGTCAGGTATCCAAATTATTTAGATCCTCTTCTTCTGTTTATACACCTATTAATTAGGCAAACGGCAGCTCTCTCTCCAGTTTCGATGTCTGCATTTGGCAACATTATTTTTAACACTAAATCCCCCTCTCAATTAAGTTTACAGGATTGCAATGTTATGCCCTGTTACCTGGGATTAAGCTGATTTCCTGTAAACTAGAGCCATGGTGCAAACTTCAGCTTTTAATTAGAACATGTAAAGAAGTGTTACCTGTGAACTGACAAGTAAAGTAGGACACATATCCTTCTGATTTTTTTTTCATTCTTTAAGTAACATACTTAATGGGAAAAGCTGAATACCTGGTTATTCTTACATACAGTTGTCAGGCCATAGAATTCTCCTCCATTATAGCATTGAAATGAACACATTATTTTTTTAAAAAAGGAATAGGAACTTGATTCATAAAATCAAGTTTGTTGAACCTTTTTTGTAAATCAAGCAACTGCAGTTCAAAAGCCACAACAAAATGTACTGTGTGATCATCCACTATGGAGGGATCAAGAGTTAAATAAAAAGCAACAGAAGTCAATTTTTGTTCAAACAGTTTAGAAATCAATATACAGCTTTGGTCCTATCAATATTTGCTTGAAAATAGGTCAGTGGGAATTAACTTCCAAATGAAGTGTGCATAGAATCACAGAGTATTTGTTCTGTTTGCTAAATTAATATTAGAAAATAATACAATCCTGTAACATCTTAAAAAATAAAGTTTCCTTGGAAATGAACTCAACTCCTGAGCATGGGATTTTCTTGGTATTAATTGAAGTCTTTTGCCACTGTCTTTTTTGTGACTTCCCAATATAGTTATTCAACTCTTATTTTCCCAGGAATTCTTACATCCAAGCCCCCAGTCAGGGCCAACCCTAATTAGCTTCTCTGGTTGAGTAAGTATAGCCACCAGCTGTGGCACAGAGCCTGTTCAAAATGAGTAAGGTTAGCCTAATCTTAATAGATAGCTACAAGCGGCAACCTTGGAGAAATAGCAGCAAAGCGTGAAGGGAGAAAGCTATATTCAGGGCCGGTTCTCCCAACTGCATAAACAATTAACTAATGGTTCGGGTGAACCTGCTGAATCCCATCTATGCCAAATCCTGGAAAGCTTTGTGCTTATGGTGCCTCACCTGTGGGGTGCCTCGGGGTCCCTATTTTGCTCCTCCTGCTTAACTTCTACAGGTAGTCCTCAGCCTAAAACCACACAGTTGTTCAGTGACTGTTCAAAGTTATGATAGTGCTGATTGAGGGGCACCTATGTTGGTTCCTTGGATTTCCAGCCCCTGCAGATTCCTGGTAGTCACATGACTGCAATCCAATCACTGCAATCCAATCACATGGTCCCTGGGTCATGATTACAACATCTCAGCAAGCCAAGGACATGTCATTGAGATTTTTGACATTCCCTGCCACGAGACAAATCAGTAAGATGGCAAGAAGTCAGAAGTCGCTCCCACTTAAGCTGCTTTTTCACCAACCCATGCCCCATAGCAATGGTCCATGGCACCTCCATCCCCATGCCATCTGTGTACACCCACCCACCCATGCTCTGTAGTGCCTGCCTATGGCACCCCTTCCCAAGTCACTCATGTACCCACCTGCACCTTGGAGCACTTGTCCATGGCACTCTCAACCTCCCCCCATACTCCTCATTTACAGCGTTGACCCACCCACCCCAGTCTATTTGCCCAGGATTTCTGACCTTTCCCTCTTAATGACCCACATGGTCCTGTGGTTACAAGGGCAACCAGGATTGCTTTAGCTAAGTGATGCTATCATCATATGACATTGTGTTTTATGACCACTTTGCATAGTGATAGAAATTTAAAGTCCCAATTGCCATCAATACCTGGGGGTTACCTGTACAGGAAACCACTGAGTGAGGTCATTGGTCGATTCGGAATCAGTCTGCTGATGATACCTAACTGTACTTCTTAAAGCCAGACTGTGCAGTTGAAGTTGCTAACATACCGATGTAGCATCCATTTGAATTTGGATTTGTTTTTTTGCATATCTCTCACTAGATATTAGGTTTATGGCATTACATCAGAATGAAAAATACTTCATCTATTTTGTAGTTTTACCTGCAATCTTTTGTGGTATCAGAAAATGTTTAAAAGAATAAATGGGAATATCACTGGGAGAAAAAAAATGTTTTTTGTTTCTATATTTTTCTGTAGAGTCTATACTAGGGTGTGTATGTGTGAGTTATAAATAAAACAAAATGGCAACTATGATTGGTTTTTTTTTAACTGACTTCCCCCTGCAGATGCTCATATGTGTCAGAACAGCTATCACAGATCATAGAGCTGGAGTGATGCAGTGGTTAGAATGCAGTACTGCAGGAGACTGGGACTGCCGGCAGTTTGGCAGTTCGGGTCTCACCAGCTCAAGGTTGACTCAGCCTCCCATCCTTCCAAGGTCAGTAAAATGAGGACCCAAATTGTTGGGGGCAATATGCTGACTCTGTAAACTGCTTAGAGAAAGCTGTAAAAGCACAGTGAAGCAGTATATAAGTCTAAGTGCCATTGCTATTGCTATAGGCCAGTGTTTCTCAACCTTGGCAGTTTGAAGATGTGTGGACTTCAACTCCCAGAATTCTTCTGGGAGCTGAAGTCCATGCATCTTCAAACTGCCAAGGCTGAGAAACACTGCTATAGGCAATGTTTTCATATTATGCTACATCAGAGATTTTTTTTTAAAAAAAATACTACTTTACTTGCTTATCACACCATGGCTTCTGGCTGAACATGAAAATCTACTCACGTGGGCACTTCTCTGGGGTAGCGGCTGCTTCTCCCCACTGCTGTTCTTGCTGGGAGAACGTCTTGTGAGCTGCCTTCCCACCCGGAAACCAGCAGCCTATTGACTACAATAACAGCAAGCCATTTCCACATTACTGCCAACTCTGACAGCATAGTTTTGTCTATATAACTTCCAGGAGATGATCTAGATTTGAGGCTGTTTTTAATCCACCCCCTCCCGGCCCCAACATTAAATTCAGACACCAGAGACATCGCTACGATACATATTGGTATGTCTTTATTTCATCAACAGAAATGGTGTCTAGACAAAATTCAGTTAACACTATCAATTCAAATGAATGGAAAAAAATTTTTTTTGCACGATACTGTATTTACAATGAGTAACTGAAGTCCTTAAATTTATTAGTTCATAGATAGCAATGCTGTTTTTTTTTCCAAAAAGGTAAAAATTCTTAGTAACAAGGAATAAGCATCAACAGCCATTTCATTGATACAATAAAAATCACAAGAAACCACAGTCACCTAGAAAAAAATAATAATAGACAAGCTTAAGAACTAGTACAATAAAATGATGCATTGAATTAAGTTCCATTAATCACATAGAATCTGTGTAAAAAGTATATAGAAAAACACCTGATGCAACTTGTTACAGTCATTGACCAGTTATGAGAGGTACAGAAGATTATACAGGTAGATATGTGTGAGAACTGTCCATACTGTCTGACCTGGGGAGGAAGAGGAGAGGGGTTGCATCCCCTTGCATACACTGATAAAACCCTGTTTTGAATATGGCCTCTGAAGTTTGTAAGGCATAGATAGTAGAGGTGCACTTGTATCCCACTGGTTCTGGAACAAACTCTTGGGGGGGGGTCTCTTCACCCTTGTAATCAAAGACGAGCCTTGAACTGAATGGCAAAAATCAGCATCCAGAGATCTCCAAAGTACTAAGTGGAATTTCTGCTGATTGGAGGAGTCCAGATTTTTAAAAAAATATATAACACAAGTATTAAATATCAGTTTTTGAAGAACGCCTTATCCTTTTCATAACTGTAAATGCACAAGAACTCATACTCATTATCAACAAAGCACTGAACTCTAAATGTGTGGAATAACCCAGAAATTCAGTCTGGCTCCTCAAATGTGAATTCACCTGTTAAGACAGGAAACAGGGAACTTCCAGGCTAAGTTTCTAATCCCGACTGCCTTCAAAATCAAAGGGATCATTGACTTCAAAATCGCTTTGAACCATTTCAAGTTTTGAGCAATGCCAGAAATGGATTTTCATCAAACTCCTTAAAGTTTTTTATTTATTCATTATTATTATTTATAAGGCTGCAATCCTATGCACACTTATCCGGGTAGAAGTTCCATTGAACTCAGTGAGACTTACTTTCGAGTAAACATGCATAGGGTCAAGCTGAACAAACTTTCATATAATTTATTTTATTACACTGCATAGGTGTTTAAACATTATGTAAACTGGACCTATATATAAAAGAGCTGATATTAGTGAGGCATTGATAATAAAAAGTTATCTATTTCTTTTCAGTTTGAAGAAATTTGAATAATTACTCCCCACTAGAAAAAGTGGCTTTCATCACAATGGTAGAACCACATGAGCATTATAATTTAAAAACAAATACATATCACTAGTTTTATTTTGATATCTCTCTATCTCTCTATATATAATATTGGTGGAGTGTAGGAAAATACTGTAATTCTTTTACACGGCAAGCAATGACATTCTAACTTCCAGAGAAAGTTATAATAATTTATTAGTAGTCTACAATCCACCAAACTAGATTTTTTTAATATACATAAAAATTGTTTGAATGGATTTAACATATGTACAACTGTATTCTGCAGCATTATTTGATGCCTGTGTCACAAAATAATTCAATTATAAATATACATAATATAAACAAGCAAAATTATACATACTGATTTTATATTGTAGATAGAAATTAGCTACCACATTTTTTTTAGCAGAGCTGTCCTAAGGCTACATCAAGTAACATCCTTTCTTATCTGTCTTCACTAACTCAAACTTTTTAAATGTACACATTTAAAGAGATGGCAGTGAAATAAGCGATCAAACAAACACGAATCCTGATCTTTTGTGTGCGTGTGAAAACTGCCTCTTGGAGTCATTGGTCTGAGCTAGATTGTTGAGAATTTCATGCTTGCATAGGCTTCACAAAACTACTTACTAGCCTGCTGCTCAAAGGAAACTGTAGCTGTGTAGGCTAAACCCGTTAGAAATTATAGACAAAGTTCATAGCTCGGGGAGAAGCTAAACCTCTCTGTTGGTTTGTTTTGAAATAGGAACATACAAGATTTATAGGTCACCAGTAAAAGAAAAAGACCAACAGGCTTCAGGATTAGATTAACCTATACTAAAGGCCATCAAGATTGACTGGCACACCAAAGATAAAAAATAAATTTAACCAGTTGCTGTGAGGTTAGTTATTATACTCTATTTAGGGAAGAAAAAAAAGAGCTTAAAAAAAAATCACCTGAAATTCCACCTATGTGGTTTTTCACATCACAGTGATGTATAAATGGGAATAACTAAAATTACTGAATGCAGTATTTTTGAGCATTCAAAAACACTTTTCTTTAAAACTCCCTATAATATTCTTTTAAATTTTGTGATATTGCAGTAAGCTGAATGTAATATTCAGCTGCTACACTGTCAGCAGCTGCATTGACTTTATTAAGTTTAGATAGCTCCTACTGTTTTTTTCCAAGAGACAAAAATTGGAATACTGATCATGGTGGCTTCTGTATTCCATTTTTTTTCCAATTTTTACTTCCTTGGGAATAAAAATAGATGGATTAGATCCAAAAAAAGTGCATCTTTAAAAAAGCAGCATATATTTCTTAGACTTCAAATAATTTAACTGTGTAATATATAATAGTTTTATACTACAGCATAAAACTCTGATGCTTGAGCCTAGGACATAAATATCACAATATTTTGGGAATATGACTGAATCTTTAAAAACAAAACCTAGACTTTTTGTTCCAGAATCAGGTTTCAATGAACTTCAACTTTATTCAAGGCACCCCCTAGCAAACATAAATATTTATGTAAGTATAAATACTCACCTGACAAAAAGAAGATGCCTAAATGAAATGAGGTTTTCTGGCAATAGAAAGCACAGCAAAGGCAAATTAAAAGGAGAATATGCAGACTGGACAGGGCCAAATATATATTCTTTACACATTCCTTACTCAGTGCAAAAGCAGCTGCTGACTAGCATGGGAACGTAAAAACAAGTCCTCACATTCCTTTATCACTTAACAGCCAGTACTGTTCTTTGCCACTCCACAATGCATGCTTACATTTACTGTATCTAAAAATAAAAATTTTGGTCAGTTCCACCACCCCCCCCACTCATTTTCCTTTAGCCTAATGCAGTTCAAATGTCTCAATTTGGGTCCAGTTCTGAAAGTAATTCTCCTAAGAAGTTAACCCAAGAGTCATATGTGGCTCTGAAAACCCATACACAAAAGAGAATCCAATGAAGCTAATATACGCATCAGTCACTTCTAAATGAAGAGGCAAACATAAAGAAAGCAAAGGTTGAAAAAACAGAGCAGTGGATTAAAAAAAAAATCAGAAGGGGAGGTGGAGGTAGAGAAGGAGTAGGAGGAGAAAAAGGCTCTGAATCATTGAGAGAGCCAGGTCAATACAATAACTGTAGATAGAACATGTTTTGTCCATTATATGTAAACCAATAAAATGAGGTCAAAAGTACCATTTGCACGAGTTGGTATTAATAGTAAATCTCTATATCAAGTGGTTAGAATCTAGTGTGAGATGCTGCCAGATGAGGCTTTTATTTTGAAACTACTTAGTCCTGCTTATAAAATTTTATTTGAAGTGAGGGAATCTCTATGTACAATCATGCTTTCTATTTCTTCTTTATTTACCCTTCCTACCATTTCTTTCATTATTTGGAAGAAAAAGGTAAAATAGCCAATTAACGATGGATAGTAAAAGAGTTCTCCATCTGGAACATCCTGGATCACATATCCACAAGAAATGCAACTTAGAGGTCACTTTAAAACAAAAAAGTATTGAACAATACTGCCAACAGGATAAAAAACAAAGCATTCTCAATAGCTGTGAAAAATATAAAATTCACATGCTGCTTGAAATCTTAGCTTCTATCACTGTGTCAGTGAAAGATCCTGCAATTACTGTAATTACAAGGCCTGCCCTTCATACTGCATCTAATAATTCCTCACCCCAAATATTTTATTTGAAAGCTTCTAGTATAAAGTTATATTTTCAAAGTAAGTCCCTGTCTAAAACATTACTCTACCGTTTGAACTACTATCCATATGCCATAGATAAATATATGGAGAGTTAGTAAAAAGTTTGTTTTATACAAAGGCTTAATATTTAAATAATATATGCATTGCTAAACATATAGTATCTCCATCCTACATAGGGATGCCTCCACCCTTTTCAGTCAATAAATGTGGAATATGCAATGTATCCACTTCCTAGTTGGCAGGAGGAGTACAATGAATGTGGAATCTATTGCAGAAACAGGATTGGCTAATTGTCTGCATACCCCACATTTGAAAAAAGATGCTGATTCCTCTTGTTGGAAAAAAAATGCTGCTATGCTGAGTGAGGGACTGTCACTCAATGTAAACAGTATCTTTGAGGAATGTGTTGTCTATGGTATACATGTCTGTCTGCATGGTGATTCAGTAAGGTCTGAATCACAGTACCAATCCATAAGTGATTAAACACCATCTTAAAATACAATCCAGAGAAGGTTATTGTGAAAGTAAAAAGTAATATTTAAAAACAGAAGGACGAAATCCATCAGAAATAAATATCCTGCATAAATCTTGTTGGCATGCATCAAAATTACATAAATGCTCCTTTCAGATCAATTCTATTTACAGGTACTCCTTGACTTATGACAATGGAGCCCAGAAGCTGTTGCTGTAATTAAGCAAGGCACCCACTCTTCTCCCAGCAGGCGTTATGCGGGGCATGGGGTGCCTCAGGCGGCTGGGATTTGCTGAATGAATCATTGTAAATTGAGGATTTCCTGTACAATACTTCAATAGGAAAAATGTTTTCATGAGCAGTAGTAGTTATGTTTGGAAGTAATTTTGCATAATTTGTTGTGGTCTACCAGACTCAGAGAGTGAGGAGGTTGGGAAGAACTTGGGCCAGTCCTGGAGTCTGGAGAAGGCTCTGATGGTTGCTCTGCATTGGAAGCAGAGATGGGGCCAGAGCCATCTGACATTTATCAGATGGCTTTGGAGTCAGGGATAAGTGGGGAAGAACAGCTGGAGCTTGTTCCAGATGCATGCATGTGCAGAGCTGTCAGGAGAAGGGAAAAACTAAGGAACAGGGATTGACCCTGAAGAAATGGCACGCATGGATGCTGAAGGGCCCCTCCCTAGGGAATAAATAGGAGCAAAAGGGGAATGGTATTTGCAGGAGACAATTAGTTTGTTTATTATTGTGAAGATTTGCTTATCAGAGTTTGTGCCTCACAAAGACTCCTTGCCAGGTATTTCATTTTACAGCGTTGCAACTGGAAGCTCTTGGTCTGGCAACTATCCAAGGACTGATAAGGTCTGTTCTTACAATTAAACCTGGGAAGGATTATTGCTGGGACGTTTCTGGGTGTGAATGCCAGGAATTCACATTAACCAAATAAAAAGGGGTTTTTTGGGGAGCCTGTTTAGTGATTCTGCTAAGCCTGGATCAGAACATAATCATTGTGTGGTGCAAATCAGCTAGAGTTGAGCGATTTTTTTTATACAGGTAATCCTCAATTTACAACCGCAACTGGGGCCAGAATTTCCATTGCTAACATTGCAAAGCGAGTTGTGCTTAATTTTATGATTTTTTTTGCCATGGTTGTTAAATGAATCACCTCAGATGTTAAGTGCATTATATGATCATCAGGAGAATCTGGCTTTCCCAAATGACTTTGCTTGTCAGAGGTGTCCTAGGAAGGTTGGAAATGGCAAGCATGTGACCTCAGGACACTGCAGCCACTGTTTATACATGCTGGTTACATATGCCCAAATTATGGTTTATGTGATCCTGCGGATGTTGCCATGGTCATGTGAGGACCAGTTATTAGTCAAGGATTACCTGCGGTTTCAATATTTTTGCAACTATTCCTTCACCAACATTTAATGTCTTCTATGTTGGTCAATATTCTATTGTTGACAAGGGATGATGTTTTTCAACCTTTTAAGATTCATGATTGCTCTAAATACGGTTCTCTGAACCCTGCCACTCTGTGAATGGACACTGTTTTTCACTTCCCAGAACAATTGAATCAGCAGTTTGAGCTGATGCCAGTAACAAGCCAGAATAGTAAATCCTAATATATCACTGCAATCGACATCTGTGTTAAGGCAGCGTTAAGGGGGATTATACACCAAAGACAGTAGAACCAATGGAGAAAAAATAAACACCAGTAACACAAGATCTGGAATGGAGGCCTTGATTTAAGCTTTGCTGATGGACATGAAGCCACTGAATCTAAGCGATTTTACCTTACACCATCTTTCCTCAGACTGGTATCCTTCGGATGCACTGCATGACTTTCACCATTCCCAGTCACCATATCCAACTTGGGGTTCTCAGCATTGGTAATATACACTTAACCTTTTCTTCACCACACACCCCTTTTAAATACCTTTTGTGGCCACAGACTATGACCACAGACCACCAAGACTTAACTCATGATTTAAATCATAAGATTTAATTCATTCTTCAAGCCTTCACGACCCCCTGTAGAGGCTCCCCAGAGGTCCACAGACCACAGATTGAAAATCACTGCACTATACCATTTGGCTTAATTTTGGGGAAAAAAGGATAAACAAAGATAAACACAAAAAATGCCCAATTCATACTATTAAGAGAAATTCCATATTTGGCAAGACTAATAATTCATTACATAATCAACTCCTGAGGTTTGTTTTTCCTAGTTTGATGAATTAAAAAAAATGAAAAAGCAATGAATAAAATATGTGAAATATACCAAAGTCACAACTTCATTTATGAAATGAGGTTTGATCCAAAACTCAGTGCAAGTGGCAAAATTGACCATTGCTATACAGTATTTGTGAGAAAGATAAGAATAAAACCCACTTTGCTCAAACGGGCACAAAAAATTAGGGGTGCCACAAACACTGTCCCAGATTAAAAATTCAAAGAAGTTTCCAACATTGAAACTTTATAAATAAAGTACAAACTAGATGATATTGCTCAACAGTGAACTGAGTGGCGGGAGAAAATATTAAAACATATACAAGCTACTTCTAGCATAGACCAAGAAAGGAATGTTGGAATTTTGTATACAATAGAAATTTAAAATTCCAGTTTTCATGAGGAAATTCTGAGCCATGCGGGGGGTTTTTTCTTGCATATGGATATATATTTTTATATATACTATATATATATATGTATATATGTACAGTTTAGCTATAAAACTTTGATGTGTAAAGAAGCTGTCTTCAATGAAAAATTGAACATTCAGAGGAAATTCCTGAGTTAGGGTTTTGTGACATGGGCCACTGAGAAAAAGCTGCGTTTCGGTCCTCAGAGGTGTTATGTCCATCCCTGTTGAATATTGAAATTAAAATACAGTAACAATAACAACAATAAAAAAGAATCAGACAGTGTTGCCACTGCTTTGTTCCCCTGCCTGAGCATGGGATAGCACCATAGTGAAGAAGTTAAACTCCTGCTTTGTAGAGAGGATGGAATACTTAAAAACAGTATTGCTGCTAAGACCACTGTAGTGTGCACCAAGTATGTTCTTCAATATAGACAACAAATAATTGTGGCCACTGACTGACTGAAAAGACCTTGCTGGGTGTGATATAAAAGGTATACTGAACACTAGGTGTACTCCTTCCTAGGCTGCTCATCTGTTGTACACTTATCAGTCATTTCCTGACAGAAATCCATGGTCACCGCTTGGTTGTTCTGCTCTGGAGGGAGCTCCTGCTCAGAGTAAGTAACTTGGTCAGCTCCATCCAGTCCTCTTGCAGCACATTTGTCAGAAATGTTGTTGGGTAGCCAGTGGGCTCCCAGCTGCTGCACTGGGCTTTGTTCTGAACAGCATTGCAAGCCTTCTCCAATGCACTGGGATGTCACTACATTTTGCTCCACTCCACCTGATGAAGGGTTGATACTAGCTGCTGTTGGAAGATCCATAGGCCTGAGCACAGGGCAGTATCGGTGAAGGTCTTGGATCTGTTCGGAGCTCTGCATATCTCGGCATACTTCTTGAGAAAGGCAGGAGAAATTATCTAATAACTCTCCCATGCATGCTTTCAGCTGGTTCCTTTCTGACAGAAGTTTCTCTTTCTCACAAACCTGTCAAATACAGAACAGTGTTCATTTTTAAAGAGAGGTTTTGTACATCAGGATTCAGAATTTCAAAATCAGGTCTTAATTGATTGGCACATTATCCAGAATGAGATGCTAGAAGTCTGAAGTGTATCGCTAGATGGTGTAAAAGCAAAGGCAGAAAACAGATAATAGATCTTCAAATTAATAGGAGAACCGTGGATTGGAAGAACTAATCCTGAACAAAGAGCCATTCTTCTCTTGAGGCAACATTCAGCAACCAAAAACATACATATAATATGAACAGATGATGGACTAGAAAAAAGGACTAAGCTCAGGGAAGGAGAAGAAACCAAGTCAACAAATAAGATATATGTTTGTGATCACAGATATGACAGAATTGTCTTCAGAAAAGCTATGAATTCTTAGGAGAGAGAGGCTGAGATGGGGAACATTCTATCCATACAATTTTAAGGAGTTGACCTGGACTCAATCACCCCTAAATATGATCAGAAGGTACTTGATGCATTTTGTTCAAGTTTAAGTGAATCTGGAGTGTATTAAACAGAAGATGGAACTTGTTTAATAAGTCTTAGTATTTAGGTTGAATTATAAAGTCAAGGCAAAATAGATTAAATGGATTTTATTAAATTGGGTTAATGATCAGTATAAGGTGAGACATTTAATAAATAATGGTATTTAATATTTCTCTGGGCTTACCAATTTGCGGATTTCACATTCTAAATTCTGAATACAGTCCAGTTTTCTCTTGCGACAGCGCTGGGCAGCAATTCGGTTTTTACTGCGCCGCCGAACATCATGGATAAATTCCAATTGCTCTGAGGTTAATTTGTGCATCTTTATCATCATCTGGAAATCATTCCTTGGAAGATCTGTGATTTGATCTACAGGAAATGGAAGTTTCACCTGGGGTAAAACAAAGGAAAAGGCAGACTGTTTATTTAACAAAGAATTTAGCAGGTTCTTTAGTATAATTCTCTTCTATTCAAATAACATAGGTGAATATAGTTCAAATATTAACTTCTGCATTGTAGGTAACTTTAAGAAATAGCCATCCTAACAGTGTAAATGACTATTATACAATAAAATCAGCAATACTATCAAGTACAAACAGCTTGGTGCAGATAAATGAGATTTTTCATTTTCTCCTCAAAGTACAGGCTCCAATTCAAAGAACGGATGATAATTAAAAGTATAAAAAATAATATTTTATATTTTATACTAAAGAATAATCCTAAAATAAAGACCATTTTTTTCTTAACCGAGGTTATATATCTGTTATGCTAATTGTTGGATTTAGTTGTACTTTCTACATCAATGAAACCATACATCATCCAATTTGACAGCCAGGAAATAAATCATCAGATTAAGAAGTAAAGGGTTCCATGGCAGATTCAGATGCTGATACAAATCCTGAAGATTTTATTTAAGCATTCATGCTCTCCTATGTTGTGTTAAAATGTATTTATCCAATTATTAACAATATTTTTTTCTACCAGTATAATCAAATGACCCTGGGTGGTAAGGAAAGTCAGTTTCTCTAATAAAAGAATGATTCATACAAAATAAAAAACCAAGTCTAATAAAATATTAAAATACCATTTTATTGCCATCATTGCTTTTCATAAAGAAGAAAACACTTTCGGTCATTAGTAATGCATGTTTTCATAAAGGAACTATGCTGCTATTATTCTGAGACAGCCTTATTGAAACTGGGTACCCTGATGCTTTAAAAGGTCTGATTTAGAGGAAAATTGAAAGCATTCAGAAGTGAGAATCTAAATGAATGTCCTTCATCCATTAGATTCTTGCTTCTGAATACTTTCAGAAAGGAGAAAAATGTAGAAAAGTCCAACTAGTATGATCAAGTATACTAGTTGGACTTTTCTACATTGGACTATACTCATTGTGCTAGCTCATATACCAACCTGAGACATGCAAAGGTCTTAAAATAAAGAGGTAAATCACCCTACAATGTCTGATCAATATGTGAACTGACTGATAGCTGAGGGTATAATTAAGTTTTATTACCATGTCATATAGTGATAGGTTCTTGTTTATATACTTAGATATTTTTTAAACAAAATGCAACTGCACAAATTCATGGAGGATAGGATTTTTTAAAATGGCTATCGATCATAGCCATTGGTTTTGAATATCTAACAGTAGAAAGTTATGGGTACCTAACAGAAGCAAGTTATCTTAAACCTTTATTTTGAGATTTATAGAGAAATTTTCTCTATAAATTTGCAAATTATGTAAAATGGACATTAAATTGGTATGACTTCAGTTTCATCCTCCGGGGCTATTATTCTTGGCTTTGATCCTATCACAAAGAACCAATTATTTTTCAAAATCTCAGTATATCATAGATACATATTGTCTGTATTGATATGCCCAGTAGATGGCACCATGTTTTATGATTTACAATGACAGAAAGACTATATTCATGCCTTCTCTAATTCAGACTTCCCAAAAGAAATCTCCTTTGATATATGAGAATAGATTTTGACACCTTGGACACAAGCCTGCCCCTTACACAGGCATGAAAATTAGGATATAAACAACCAGTAGAAATCTTTCTGCCTGGTTTTGTTTGATAAATATTGCACAAGGCCATGTAGTTTGGCATTCACTTTTCCATAAACAAGAATAACACCCACCCATCCACATCCTGAACAAACAAGTATATCAGTTTTACTATTCTTGTTTGTGGAGAAGCGAATGAATGAATGCCAAACTGGCCTTGTCTATGGAGATCCTCAGTCATCTAGGTCATGGTTATCCCAAAGGTGCTTTTTCAAGAGACAACTGGACTTTCTGGTTTTTCTTTGAAGATGTTTCGCTTCTCATCTAAAAAACTTCTTCAGCCATGACTGGATGGTGGGGAATGGAAGGATTTGTACTCTTTGCAGACAGCTAGCTGGTCATTTG
>JANHFR010006569.1:34372-44877 GCA_032468015.1 Mimophis mahfalensis | reverse complement strand
CTTCCAGTCATGTTAGCTCAGGAATGCTGGGAGTTGAAGTCCACAAGTCATAAAAGAACCAAGTTTGCCTACCCCTGACTTAAGGTATATGGTCAATTCTCATTTTCCTTTCTCTGAACAGACTACACAACAAAGTACACAAAAGTAACATAAGTAAAAGGAAGATAATGATCATGTAAACACACTTGTTGTACCCAAAGCAGAAGACTGCTCTCTCTTCCCTTCCTTGTTTTGCATGGGCATTCTCTACTGAAATTTTAAGAGCTCAATCTGATCAGGATTATTTTTGTTCCAAAAGTCTGCAAATTACATCTAGTACCCAATGAGCATACTGGTATGAATTAAATATTGTTAACAAGAAACAAAGTACAATTACTAATGCTAATGATGACTGGTCCAAATCTTAAAGGGACAAGGATACTTTTATGCCTCAAATGGGATGAATTAAATATTGTTAACAAAAAACTGGAGTGCAATGATTAATGCTAATGACAACTGGCCCCAAACTTAAAGGAACAGGGACATTTTTATGCCTTAAAATGGGGTGGGGGTAGATGAGGGCAGGGAGAGAAGCAAACCTGCTATGAGGTATTCCCTATCTCTACAGTTACCTCTATAGTTAAGAGATCAAGCAGCTTTAAGCCTTTATGGAACCTTTGTATATGATGGCTTCTTACTCTCTCAGACGTATTTCCATCATCAATAGAATATTGGACAAAAGTTACTATTCTCTGTATTTTGTATACAAAGAAGGCCATTAGGTTAATAATGACTTTCTGAATGGGTCACAAGAAGTGTTAGCAGGTGTACTTATCACAGATCCCTACCTCATGTCCTCTGTCTTGCACAGGACATGACTCACTGTCTGCTTCAGAGAACGATCCAGACTCATCGCTAGAGTTTGTTCCATAGGATGGCTCACATTTTATCTGGGGTCTGACTTGGCTGTATATTCCATCTCCCATCATGCTCGGCTCCTGATGCTCAGTGGCCAGGAATCGAGCTCCTTGAGAACAGGGGGAAGATGAAAACTCACACAGAGGCAGGCTACAGGGAGAACCACCGCTGCCATCCTCTGCATAAGAGTAGGAGGAACATGAACTGGAGGTCCTTGTTCTGGTTTCCAGAGGAGGAGACCGAGGACAAACTTTAATTGGCACTGGGCAGCTGGTGTTGGGCCGCATCCGTCCTGGAAAGTGCTCAGCTGTTTGTCCAATATGAGCATAGGTCTGGCAACTGGGAAGAGATTGGCTGCTTCCTGCCCACAGACCTTTTGGCACAGTCTCGGTGAGATCTTTATCCAAGCTGCTCATGCCAGAATATGAATGCACCGAAGTGTTTACTTGGTCACAAACATTTGAAGAGAATATAACGGTCCTCCTGTCTACCTCACCTTCTTGCTTACAGAGACCTTCAACAAAGCCAGGGCCTCTTAGAGGTGATCCCACTGTAAAACTGGAAGCATCCTTCTGAACAGCTTGGGAGAGCCCATAACTGCCCACAAAAGGGACATAATCAGCTTTATGGTCACCCTGAGTTGTCCCCTTGTCAAAAGGGCATGCTGGATTTCTGGCAAAGTGCTGTTGGGAAGTACTTGGGAAGCCATCTAAGTCTATAGTTTTTGTTCGGTTGAAGAAAGATCTTAGGCAGGAAGGAGAGGAACTATTTTTAGACCTGCCAGCTCCGTTGGGACTTGGCTGCTTTCGGTCCATTTCAACATCCCCTTCTTTATCCCTGACACCAGTCTCATCCCCAGAGAGGCAAAGTGTGATGTTTTCTTCATCGTTTTCCTCATTCCTAGGCTCACTTTTAATTTGCCCGACAGCAAGTTCTGGTTTGAGGTCATCACCTGAACCTTTCTCATTGAATGTGCTTGTGAAACCTGAGGTACTAACATGTGATGCGTTGTAGACGTTCTTGGTACAAGCTAGCTGGTATTTCTTATACCTGGGGTACCGTGTTACTACTTCTTTATCCAAACTATCCTTGCCATCATCCAGTATTTCTGGGTCTGGCAGCATCCCTTCTTCCTTACTGGCTCCAGACGTGGCGGGTTCAAAGTCAAAGGGCTCCGAGTGCATTCTCTCTCTTGAGCAAGATATCTTTGAGGTCTCGGACTCCATAGTTTCTTCCTCTTCTCCCTCTGAGTTCTCATCTTCATGCATCCGCTGATAGGTGAGATCCTTTTTGCACAGGAACAGGCCATCTTCATTGTTCAGCAGCTGGGTCTGAAGGAAGCTGAAGCAGGAATCCTCCAGGTTGTGCATACGTAGAAATTCGGCACAGTGAATGACCTCTTGTATGTTCTCTCTGCTGAGTAATAGCTTAGCGGTGTAGGCAAACTGCAACAACGGACCAAATCCCTTGGCAGTGACCTGCAATGAAAAACAAAACAAAACAAAAAATAGGGAAATTGCCAGCATTATCTTTAGCATTGCTATTTTTCCAAGCCCCTCTAGTATATTCGTCAGCACTGGAAAATGCCTCTGCTAATTAATTATTTTGTCTTTATATTTTCATGTAACAGAATGATCTAAACAAGACATTCAACAAATGATTCAAGGAAAATGAGATTTCTAGCACTTGCCAAATAGTATTTGGTCTACGAACATCCTGGGTGTCAAGTATTGCACGAGTGCGTAACTCAATTTTACAATGTTTCTCTAAAGCAGACTTTGCAATTAGAATAAAGTACCTCAGCTATTACTAAATTTAGTCTTTAAAAAACTATACAGTACTTTTCAACAGAAATTTAATTTTTAATTTAATTACAATATTTAATTTTTTATTCAGTTCAACTGAGTCAAGTTCTCTACTGCTGGAAAAAGTTTAATTAAGTGTGCCCTTCAAAAAAATCAGGATCCTTGGGGCCTGTGACATTTAATCATGTGTTTAGAAAGATAATTTGGAGGTCAATTTCTCCATCGGCAATATACCTAGGTTGTCACAACCATTACTAAATTACTCTGGAGATGCAGCAACCATTTGGCAGACTGAGTCAAACCAGCCAAGGTTCTAATTTCAACCCCATCTCCCTCTCCCCCCAGAATAAAATTTTCTGATTCACATTCCTTGTGGAGTTTTATTCCCTCCCTAGAATACAAAACACGGTCTTGCACTTACAGAGCACACCCACTAGGTGGAAGAACTGCAAAAGAAGTAAACTGTCCTCTAATGTATTTTTAAACAGTAGAGTACTTTCTCTTGATGAGGTCTACGCAAAACATTTCACTGACTCAGAACATTCCACTGTGCATTTTACACTCAAGCTGAGTCAAGGCTTTCAGGCCCCTAAAACTGCAGTATTCCAGACATCTGCTCCTTGTGTTTTGCTCCAGAGAATTTTGCATGCAATTTCTTTTGGAGGAATTGCCACACCATCATCTCAGACACAGCTGCTTGCTCTTATACATGAGGCAAAAATTTGAAGGGAGGCAGGAGTGGGGTGCCAATTCCCTTACAACAGGCTCTAGGTATGATGATTATTATTATTCCTACAGTAGGAAAATTTACAGATTCAAGAGAAGCCTTTAGCAAGGATTGTTGGAAACAGTAGAGATCAGTGCTAATGGTTCAAACGTATAACTTCCATAACTAAAGACAAGAAAGGCTTCCTGGGAACTACAAATGTTCATTAGCCAAAAGCTTTGCGAAAACTGATTTGGTTCTCACCAACATTTATTTATTTATTTATTTATTCAATTTATATACCGCCCTATTCCCGAGGGACTCAGGGCGGTTTACAGGGCTCTAAAAACATATAATACATGCTTGTATTTAGAATGCTAGAACAAAAAAACAGATATTTGAGGATTATAAAGTGGTTACAAGGGGGAAGTTTATAATATTACAGCTATACACTGGGTTGTTGCAAAAAAATCAAATCCCCACCTACCAAGGTAAGTTCTAGGCAAACTGCGTTTTAAGCAGCATAACTAAAAGTATGGATAGCATATAAAAATGGCCTATAGTATTAATGATGCAAATAAAATCTATAGATTTTTAATTTTTTAAAACAATGCATTAAAACCAATACTGAACTGTTAGATCATTTATTAAATAAATCAGCTTTTGATGTCTACACAGATTGGATGGATTCCTATAATGTAAATTAAATCAAACTATGATTGGATGATTTTGGTTTGGAAGGTTGGATGAACCCTGCCATTATGGTTTAGAAAAAGAATTAACTGTGGCTTTATTCATGTAATTATGTGTAAACACGGACATTCTAACTTGGCATCTGAATCTTGAAAAGTGTCCATTCAGGACCAATACGTCAAAAAGCCTCCTGTCACATCTTTTTACTGTTAATCTCTATGAATGCTAGGACACCACTTCTTATGTGAGAAAAAAAAAGGTCTAGGAACTTTGGAATCTCCATGAACCTAATTTAGATTAGTTATAATCTAAACAACCTTTCCTTTTATAGAGTCATGAACATCTATATGGAACCCATATAGTTCTTCCATCTCGCTAGATGCTCTTGCCCTCACCAAGACATAGAAAGGTAGGAGATCAAAAATTAAATTCTTATTCAATTCAGTCAAGGAAGGTTTTGACTGTCTTGAACAAACTACTCATTTTTTTGCTTGCAAGGCAGCTGAGATGATTAAAATAACAAATGATACGATAGAAGAGTTAGAGAAATGTATACTTCTTGAGCTAAGCAAGTCTGATAGCTCAAAGATGTTAAGTTTTTCTACCAGATGTTACTCTGATTCAGTGAAAATTCCTGTCTCTAACTCACATCTCTATGAATGTTCCCCTTTTTCAAACATACAACTCTTCAAATTGCTTGAGTCATCTTTTGTTAATATTTTCACAAAATATGGCAATGAAATACAAGTTGCTTTCTGGTGCAGATACTTAACACTTTACTTCATTTTTATGCCTGCATTAAGCCCCAACTTTTATTTTCTAGGATAGATTTTGTACCAATGGCCTGAGTAGGCATTATCACAAAACTGCAATTTATTTAATAAAAGAAAAGCCTAGAAGTACCAGTTTTAGTGAGAATTAACTCTGCTACTTTTCGCACACTTCATCCTTAGACTTTGAATGTCACTTACGTATATACTCGAGTATAAGCCGACCCGAGTATAATCCGAGGTACCTAATTTTAGCCCCGGAAACTGGAAAAACTAATTGACTTGAGTATAAGCCAAGGGCGGAAAATGCAGCAGCTACTGGTAAGTTTCAATAATCAAAATAAATACCAATTTATTTTGATTATTGGAATTAAAGTCCAGGAGTAACATGCAGGGGGCACATGACGTGACTCCTCAGAAAAAAGCTGCCCGTCCACTGGCTGAGCAGGCAGGGGGCGGGAGGGGAGAGCAGCCCGGTTAATCCAAGAATTTTGCTCCTTCCCCCAACACACACCGGGGGTGGGCAGGGCTTCGGCAACCTTGACTTGAGTATAAGCCTAGGGTGACTTTTTCAGCACATTTTGGGTGCTGAAAAACAAGGCTTATATCCGAGTATATACAGTACTTTAAACATTCTTTCTCTTCTTTATTAAAAGGACAAAACGTTGGTGTAAGCTTGGCATATAAACATGTATGCACATATCTTTGCATTTTGTATTCTTAGTTTTAAAAGTTGCCATGTACATTTTCAGCTCTCTAGTAAAAGTGACAGACAGATGTGTCTGGCACTTCCAAATGCAGAGCTGCTTAGATGCAAACTTTACCACATAATTTTTGCAGATTGCAGTTAAATTGTTTGTTTTAAACAAATATAGGACATTTGTATCCAGAGGGAAAGAATACATAAACTTTATGAGGATGAACAAGCTATTTAAAAAAAAAACAAAAATAAATCTTCATTAGGCTAGAACAGTTTATGGTGACTTTTAAATTATGCATCTCAAACTAAATTACCATTGGTTCCAGTATCCTTTGGCAAAAGCAAAGTGTATGATCACACTTTTTGCATAGATATAGATCACTTTCGTGAACCCATGCCCCCAAGACATGTTGGAATTGCAATTCCCAGAATTCTCAGCAGCAATGGTCATGATGGTTGAAAATTCTGTTTGTTGCAGTGCCAATACTTCCGAACTAGGTTGAGCAAAGCAAATATATAGATATTAAAGATGGAAAGCTTGTCAATACACAGCCAAATCGACAGCACTTCTTTCTCCTAAATTTAGAGGGTAGGGTAGTTAGGAAAGTCAGTAAGTCTTGATGGATCTCAAGGGCTTATATTTTGAAATAAACTAATAGTACTGTTTTTTTCAGCTTTTGAAGTCTAAAAAGCAGGAGGGATGATTATCAGAGGAAACACATAATTTAAAAAGAACCTTTCTGGATATTAATGATCTAAAATAACAGCCTCTTGGTTGGGGGAACGGTGGGGAGATTTTTCTCCTACCTTCAAGAGTGCAACCCCTTTTGAGCCCCAGGCTTGTCTATTCAGAAACCAAGGTCAAGACCTTCTTCAGCTATTGGTAATACTGTATATCCTGATGTCTTTATTGGCCTTTAATGGTCTACATTTTAAATAGCCCCGCTAGTACTCAACAAGTAAAATGAGAGACAAAAAACTGAAAGGCTAAATAAGTAAATGAATTATGGATTCTGCAGATTAATTTCTCATAATCTACTCCTGCTTCCCAACTGTACTTCTTTTACTTTTCCTCCCACTTAATTTAAATCCTTTAAGACAGGAGCTCTTCTGTAATACAATCCAAATAATCTTCAAAGAAGCTAGTAATATTATATAGTCAAGATAAGAATCAAAATAGGGCGTTTATCATCTGTGGAGCTACAAAGGAATATCCAATATAGGTAGCCCTTGACTTACAACCATTCATTTAGTGCTGTTCGAATTTGTTTTCATGTTAATATGTTTATCAGCAAAGTTCATCTGAATTGTTTATGTAAATTAATTAACACTACATTGAAAAATGCTATTTTTGTGAAATTAGGTCTTCCAATAAAGAGTCCTCTAGTCAGAGTTTGCTGGTAAACATTGCTTGAGTAGTCAGGAAGATATAGATTTTGTGCTGAATTTTAGGGGAAAAATTACTCTTGTATCATCTCCATCATAACAAGCATATTAATGGGCGGTAAAAGCTCAATAATACAGAGATGATTAGGAAATGTGCACATATCAAAATACAATTGAGGATTTTAAAATAAGTGTACTCTTTTGAACTTGAGAATGCTATCAATCTCAATTTTAACATTTTAAAGAGGGGCAATTATGCCCTGCTATTGTACTGCGACACCGAGAAAATTATTAAATAGCTTATAGGACACAGCAACATTCCGAGCCTGAGAAAATCATCTGGCCTATAGAATTAAGATATTGTCAGAAAATGTTTCAATGTTCCACTTCAACAGATAACTAAAGTGTTCAAAATAATTACTTGGCTGGAGCCTTATAAAGGTTCTGTCTTCCTTCAGATCATTCTACATTCTAAAGCAGAAATTATCAATAATTTCCAAATTCTATTTGGGTAAATGTGGAAAAAAATCATATTTCTTAGCTAAAAATCCTCACCAGCCATGAATTGTACTGCCATGTACTGCCTTTTGTTCTTAGCTGTATTCATATTGTTAGCTGCACACATACTGGCAGAGACAAACAGAAATAGATTTGACTTTGATTTGATTGGCTCTGACTTTGGAAGACTTCAGGAAGGATATTTCCCCAGGCCAGAATGTTAGGTGGTCTCATTCCTGTGATGTTTCACCTACTTGTAATCCTCATTTATAAATAAACATAAAATATAAAACATTATGATCACAATTGGGACCAGTAACTCAGTTGTTAAGTGAAGCGGTGGCTAAGTGAAACCATAACTGTGCTTAGGATCTTACTGCTGCTTTCCTTTCCTTTTCAGATCTTCATAAATGCAAGAACTGGAAGCAAAGATACTTTTTCATCATCACCATAATGCAAATAGTCACTGTGTGATGCAATTGCTAGATGAGGACTGCCTGTATTGTACTGTGGGATTTGGTTTTGTTGTAATGTTGTGATTTGTTTTTATGGTTTTGTGCTGCCTTTATGAGCTGGATAGCCATATAAAACTTTATATAAATAAGTGTTCCTTGGAAAATCATTTGCCTGTCATCTTGCATGTCGATGTAATTTTTTAATCTAATGTTTGTTAATCCTGACCTACTAGATGGTGAACGGACAAAAATAATAAAAATTACACAAACAAATAAAACTAAATCTAGTGGCATTGCCACTAGATTTATCTCTTGCATGGAAATGTTCAGGAAGCTGAAGATCTTATATATTTATTTTATTTATATCCTCCCTCATCTCATTCTGAGAAGTGACTCTGGAATCTGAAGACTGATGAATACAAAATGATAATTTTGTTCTGTATCATTCCATGATTGAATATTATGTACAGTATTAGCTGATTACTACTGGAAAGGCCATCATTTTAGCTGAGTTTGCTCAACTGAGTGTGACTATTGTTCAGATAAAGGACAGCAAGTGTAGAAGACTGTAGACGTGTGCAAGCTCAGGTTTCATCTGCTCTGTGAAGACTGTGCTCACTCTGAATTTATACTTACAGTAGATTATTGTCACAGTACAGTGAATCTCAAACAAGGCTACAGTTCTGGCAGCCAGTATCATTACAGCTGCTCGTCTTATTAACAGCATAAACAAACTTTTAGAAACACTCAAGGAAAACAACTGCAATTAGTACTGGCTGAATGAAATATGAACAACAAAATGTTATTCTGATTCATTTACTTCCATATGACGAAAAACATAACCTTCGGCATGATGAATCATCTAATGTTTAGTAATTAGACAATTGATATCATGATTTAGTACCTCTTAACTATGAAAGATTCTCATTTGGGAAATTTTAGTAGCTTCATAATTTACTTTCAAATCCCCTTTATTTTCTAATATAAGAGGAGGGCTATGCACCAAGTTACATATACTGTGACACAGCAGGTGATGTCATGAAAGATGTAAGTCATTTTCAGGAGTAAATTACTGCAAATCCAGTGAAAAAATATCACATCAATGTACATTCAGCTACATCTACAAACCAATTTAACGAGACTACAAACACAGGGAGGTAGGGAGAGAGAAAGAAAAATTGGTGTCCAACTATTTAGTTCTAATTCACATAGAGTACAGACATTTTACTTGCTGATTATCCTTCTCTATTTTCTATAATCAAAGCCTTTTTGGTTAATTTTCCTTGTTTTTTTGGCAGATAGCTAGCTCCTCTCTTAATTGAGCATCTTTTTCCTAGGCAGCTCCAGGAAACATTGGCTCTTGTTTTATGAACATAATTTATCATCTTGCTATTTATGTCTGAGAAAGCTTTATTCTTCTTGTTTCTGCCATTCAGATATGAAAAAGAATCAGGAAAGGACTAAAAATTTAACAAGTATGTTTTCAAGCAATCTTTCTAAAGTAATGCATAGAATCTGAACATGTAAGCTGGAATAAATGTTAGGATAAGTTAATTTCATTTTTAAATACTTCGGAGGATTGTGGTAAGCCATACAAAACCCAGTAATTAAAGTTAAATTTTATCTTCTTTGATAGCTTTAATCAACCTTGTGACACTTAATATTCTTCATTCACATAAAATCCATTAAAAGTTTGCATATGAGAATATTTTAGGGACATGTCTGCAGAAGCAGCAAAATGTACATGGCTGTGGAATCATGGATTATGAAGCAACTTGGTTCATTTTAAATTTATTTAGAAGTTGTATTTTGCCTTTTTAACACATATAATATGAGTCATAGTGTATTTATACCTGTACAGATTCTGGAAAGGAAAATAAGCCAAACTCTAAACAGCTGATGTTTAATGGCAAATTGAGATATAATGGGTTTAAGATGTGTTTATGGAAAAATTGGGTTATTTTAGACACTGACAACAGATCTGTAGGGACAGCAACTTAGAATTGTTTTGGATAGTGAGATAGAGGCATATAAATTAAATATATAAACCTCTCTTTATAAAACAGAGGTGACCCTATGTGTGTATGAGTGTATGTATGTGCCAAGGCTCTTCAGCGCCTGCACCAGTCCCCGCTAAACTTGCCACATACCTACCTTGCCCTCCAAAGATGAGCATTGGGGGGTCACTAATGTTTTGGGGGTTCTGTGCCCCAGAAAAAGGTTGCCAAAGTGAAGACCCCCATCCACACAATGACAACACAGTTCTGCCACACATTACGCATGCACACCACAGCCTTTCAGATTCCTGCATTGCCACAGAGTTGCCTTCGCTGCAGCACTTCTGCCCTCCCCTCCTGGCCCCCTTGCCACTGCTGTAAAGTTGCCTGGCCTTTCAACATACACTTCTGCTGAACAACCACAGCTGCTTTCCTCCCCAGCTGGGGAGCAGTATGCACCGCTACACCCCTGGGGATGGCAGTAACAGCAGCAGCGCCGGGGCAGGAGGAGTGAATGACTAACCCTGCTTGTGCCACCACCGACTCAGGCTCAGCAGGTGAAAGTTCCAATTGAAAAGCCGTCGTACCCCCCCCCGTG
>JANHFR010006569.1:19970-32568 GCA_032468015.1 Mimophis mahfalensis | reverse complement strand
CTCCCGGTGTTTTCTTTTCTGTGGGAAATGGGTCCAAATGGCTCTTTGGGTGTTTAAGTTTGCAGACCCCTGGTCTAGCCAACTTCTGCTACAGCAAAGTTGTTTACAAGGCAGGAAAGAAGACATGAATGCAGGCTGGGCCAGATCATTTGATCAGGATGGTATTATAACTGTGCTAGTTGTAACTACCCCTTTGGTACAAAACAGGAGCAACACAACACACACACACACACACAATGCTTAGTAAATAGAGCAAAGTCACTGCTCTGAAAAACAAAACAAAGCAAAAATCTTACTAAATCCGAATCCAAGCTAACACCAAGACTGTTACTAATAAATAAAAGACCTTTGGGAAGAGTGCTGAGTGTACACCAGATCTATTTTCAGCCTACATCAGCAGCTGCTACCCCTGGATCACATCTTTATTCATACCCCAACACGATACGTAATCACTGGAGTGCTGCAACCAGTAAGATAATGAAAGAGCCCAGCATAAATCTGTTCTTGAGTGGAATGCTCAATGAGAAAAATAATACAAAAAAGGGGAGGGGGAAATAAACCACATTTTCAAGTCATTAAGAAGAAAGACTTTGACATATGAAGTGTTGCAGCCATTAATAGCACTTATCATATAGAGTGGAGACAAAGAGACAGATTAATCAAACTGACAGAACCGGGACATTTTATGCTAATGTGGTCTCTTGGGTTTTCGTTTGTATTCCTCGGTGCCTGAAAAACTGATACTATTACAGGGGAGGAAACTGGAAGAACAACATGCAACAGATCATAAAAATTCATATGACATATAACAATACTAAAAGTATTGAAAAAGCAAGTGTGGGGACCAGGGCAGAGCAATGGCTTGTGATAAGGACACAAACATGTTTAGGAATGCTTTCTATTCATATCTAACAACAGTTTCTCTCATTCCATGTCTGAATCACTGAAAAGACAAAGAAAGGCAAGGGATCTGCTGGTCAAAAAGACGTACTGGGGGGAAGGGATAAGGCAGTTTTGCTTATATCAATCAACTCATACTCTATAATAAAGGAAAGTTGTTAAGAGATTTATTATTGTGTTTTGAGAGGTGAAGGAGGCCATAAGTGAGAGGTAATGTAATTGCTTTGCATACAAGAAGTGCCAGGCTCCAGTCCCGCTCTGTAGGAAACTAGTAAAGACTTCTGCTGAAAAAAATCTCATAAACTGGCTGAATCAATCATTTAATTTTGCATAAAGGAGCACTCTCTATAGTTTGTACTTCAAAAAGCAAGAAAGGAAGTGAAAGGCAGAGCCAATAACGATCTGATATCACAAAGTGATAGCATCTGGATTTGCTGTCTTCTGAAGCAGGGGACCCCAACCCCTGGGCCACTATTGGGCAATGGCCTATTTAGAACTGGGCCATGCAAGCTGTGTGGCGTATGTGTGTATGCACTGGCCTGCCACTTGTGCAAGTTGAGCTGTATACACTGGCCCACTGCTCACATGGCCCAATTCCCCTCTCCTCCCTCCACTCAAGTCTGCTAAGCCACAAAGGTTGGGGACTGTTGCTCTAAAGGTTTCAGACTGTGATACCCATAATCCCTTGTTATTGTCCAAGTTGGTGGAGGGAGGCATTGGGAATTAAATTCTAAAGTATCTCAGGAGGAATAGATTGTGGCCACTTGATCACATCAGTGGAATTTTAGACCAGTCACTCCATTTATTATTATTTTTTTGTTTTTATTTTTGCTTTTAAAAGCTAAAGTTGAACTTCTTTTTGTGCAGCAAAATCTGCAATATTGTCAGTCATGAGCCCCTACTGATTTTCAATGTATGTCATACTTATTCAATCTTTGAGCAAAACAAAATATACACCTTCAGAGAGTTGAGCTTTATTGCTTTCACTTGAAGTATTGATGGAGGCAAACTACCACTCTCTAAAGGCAAAGGGGGTAAGGCAAATAAAAGTAAGAATGAGCACCTGTCAAGTTAGTAGCAGGTTAAACAAATGGCAAAACCTCAGTGAGCAATTGCTGCAGGCGCATGATGGAATTATATTATGTTAAGTCTGTAATATCAGCATCGAGCTGTAGCTAGTAACTACAGTATACTATGAACAGTGGCCTCAGGACTCATGCGGCTCCCAGCTTTATGGAAATATCAAGTGTATTTGTTCTTCTGATCACTACTGGTAAAAAATGATGAAACTATTCTCTGCCATTGAGAGATGAAAAGCACATGAAATTTGTTGGGTAAATCCTATAATAATTTAAGATACTTAAAACAACCCCACCTCCCTAAACCAATTCCATTTTGCATCATGGCCTTCATATAGGTTCATATATGTGTTTGGGAAAACATGTTTTGCAGTATTCATATTCTACAATCATAGTTTGCATGTTCAGGATTCAAGGCTGGAATTAAAAAGATTTTAAAGGATACAGATGAATGAGACTCAAGAAAGTCACTGCAAATCGGAGTACATAATGCTCTCTATGGAGAAAGAGAATGAGGTCCTTATAGCCTATTTAGCTCGTGTGTGTGTGTGTGTGTGTGTGTGTGTGTGTGTGTGTGTGTGTGTGTAAGACTTCCTATTTACATTTAGCCTTCTGCCTTCCCTTGCTTCCCAAAATTTCCAGTCTTTCAGTGTATTTGTAATATCTTGAAATTAGGATTCACAGCTGCCCTATGGACAATTACTGTGCTTTAATTCAATTAGCAACTCAGCTAAAGCAGCTTAAGTTGAGCTGGCAGCTTAAGTGTAGTTTTTCCTGTGACTGCATTCTCACATCGACAACATTTTTACCTAAGGACCACTAATACATGCAACAGAAATGGCGCTGTTATTTCTCTTTCCCAAAGATGTTATCTCTCTGCCCTGGACCTATATTGTGCTTCCCGATGTATGTATCACAAGGGGTTTTGCTGAAGCATGGAAAGAAGAGTGGATATAGTAGGCAGATTAGGCATGTTAGTACTATTCAGCATCAATATATTATTAATTTTAAGGTTTGATGCTTAAAGCTGTGGTAGAGGATACAATTTTCAGGTTGTCCAGACTGTAGAAATTAATAGGACAGGAAAACTGTCTTGTAATTTACAATGAAACAGTCAGTTTGTGGAGAAAATCTCTTTTTCTCTCCTGAATCAACTGCAATTAATTTCACACTGTAAATATGAGCCTGATGATGAAAGAGATTAGAGGGAGTGAATGTTGTGATTCAGAGCCAGATGTCAGCAAAGGGTTTGACAGAATTGCCTCACATCACTATTTAAAGACTGAGCTGGAAAAAGATGGGACATTCCGCTTAGCATCAATAAATGCAAAGTTTAATATTAGTGAATTGCACTAAAAACATTGAATACTCAGGCTCAAGCAGCTTTCCCCAATTTGGGGCCGCTTTAGATGTATTTGTCTCTCAGGATTGTCAGTAATGGCCCTGCTGGATGGCTGAGAAATTCTGTGCTACATTATGATATTTTTCCAATCTCACGCATGATAGTAAACTTGTACACTATCATAACCTTAAAACTGTGTCATTTTCTAAACCAAAGTTTTGCCAATAAGTCTAGCGCTGTGATTATTATATTGATAAAGCACTATTTTAATATAATTTGTGTTCCATATGTTGAATTCGCAGCTTTCAGGAAACTGAACTTTCTTAAGTTCAGAATGGAACTATGAAACTGCATGGCAATTGTGTTTAAAATAATGTCTCAAAGAAACCCTAGTATATTTTACCGTTTATTTTTGTCCTGTACCAAATTTTATTTTCTGCCCATTTATGAAATATACCACTTTTGTTTGACAGAAATTCCTCCCGTCATGCATGTCCCACCTAGTGGTTTCCACTAAAAGACTAACTTTCTGCCACATCTTCTTTCATCATGTAGACCAGGGGTGTCAAATTCAAGGCTCTGGTCCACAGGGTGCTTAGATCTGGCCCGCAGGGTTGCCCTGGAAACAGTGAGGACTGGTCCACAACACCTCTGCCAGTGAAAATGGAGCTTGGGAGGGCTGTGGCAGAGGGCTGCAGGAGGCTGTCAGAGCCAAAAATGGAGCACCTCCACAGGCACCCTGACATGAGTGACATCGAGCTGGCCACACCCAACCTGGCCACGCCCCCCTGGCCCCCCAAGATCAAACACAACCCTGATGCAGCCCTCAATGAAATTTGAGTTTGACACCCCTGATGTAGCCTGAAAGCTAAAACAACATTCCTGGCTTATTCTCTATTTGATATGGTCTGTAAACCTATTAATTTTTAAGCAAAAAGGATTCCTATATAAGCTTCTTAACAAATTTGTATCCATTTCTAGTGGGCTGAAAAAGGCTTTCTCCTGCATGTCATAAAAACATTGCAAGCTTCTAAAGGAGAAATATAGTCTTATAGATGTTACAGCAGGTAACATCACTAAGCTAACTTTGGCTGATCTTGAAAAAGTTAAACAGAGTCAGACATGGATATTATTTGGAGGAAAGACTATGGCTGTAGGGTATTGTATGCTAGAGTTGGAAAACCCCTGAAAGAAGACAATGACAAACATTGTCTATCATTTCTGTATTGTCAAGAAAAATAATAATAAATCGACTGATTATATACATGAAGATACAATCACCTTTTATATGGATTTTAGGTAAAAGTGGCCCAGAATGTTGCTAAAGTAGTCTGTGGTGTCTTTACTCTATATTTAAACATCAGTATGGAAGACAAATATATTAGGAACATTAAGATGTTGAAAGAAAGACGGCTCCTGTCATTTACCATAATTTAAGGCTACTCAACCTGCTTCAGACACAAGCAAAAAAATATTTATTCCAAAATTTTGTTTCTTCTGCATTTATCCTAATAGGTTGTTTCAACTTGATAATGCCTCATTCTTCCATACTTCAGAAGCTGAATTGGCAATTTAATTTTCATGTAATTGTGAAAAAACAGTACTGACTACCACAGCAGAGTATTCTAGGAGACATATATCTGTCCCCTTGCACTTTTCTAAAATCTCTTGAGAAGAGAATCTCTTCTCTCCTGCTTGAGAGGTTGCCTCACTCTATGTTAGGGTGTCAAACTTGCGGCCTGTGGGCCGGATGCATCATGTGCTGGCTCCGCCCCGCCCGGTTTAGCAAAGAGGAAAAAAGTCCCAATACATCACGTGATGATGCAAGTTTGACACCCCTGCTCTATGTGATGTGGTCAATCTTGGATCAGCTAGGAAGAACAGCCTAGGCCAAGCCCATCCATAGCACAGAGCTAAAATTTCTTGCTTGCATTTTCCTGCATTTACTACTAAGTTGAATAGTATTTATGATAAGGAAGATATGAGCCGTTAGAACTGTTATAAAGAGTGGCCGCTATCATCTTATTCATCATATTTCTTTCTAAAACCTTGTAACAGTCGGATAACTAGTATTTTTCCTAATAGCATATTCTGTGACAGTGTTTCTAAACTATATTTTGCCGAATGCTAGCGTTCCCCAGACCAGGGGTCCCCATGGCCCATTACTGGCCATGTGCCATTCAGAACTAGACTGCGAAAGTGACAGGTGAGCCCACTTGAGCAAGCAGCAGGCAACCATGTGCACTCCATTTGCGAGAGCAGCGGGGGCAGTTGTCCGCTGCTGGTGCAAAAAGAGCTTGCGCACGTGTACTTGCCCACCACTCACACAAAACCATCCCTACTCCCTCCTGACCCGTTGCTCTTCAAAGCTGGAAAAGTTGGGGAACCCTGCCCCAGACAACTGAAGTTCCTCTGGAAACTGATCCCAAGATCTTAGAAAGGGATTATGGATCCATCCAGTTATTTAGTCAATAATTATCCCGTCAGTGAATGAAAAAGAGATGTTAACTCTTTTTTCGACTGCTACATTAATGTAGATAAAAAGATCACTAAAAGCCTTTTGGATGTCAGTTTGCAGAGAAAATGAAGCTTTAATTGAAAAGGTACAGGAAGTCTCAGCAGCTTTTTTTCAGCATATTTTAGTGAAAGTTGATTTCCAGCTCCCCTAAACAAGACTAAATATCAACTCTGACTGAATAATATACTCTGATTCTTAAGACGTGCTTTAAAAAATGTCAGTCCAAATACTGTTGAAATACAACATATTGCGCAATTAATTCATCCCACTGATTTATAATTAATATACTAAAAGGGGCAATAAAACATGCTGACATGTAGTCTTTTTTTTTAATTGTCTCCTTTAATGACTGTTCAAAATTATGAATGTGAAAAAAAAAAGCTTTGCAACAAATTGTAACATTTACTACTGTCTCATCTCTAGTCACATAGTCATCACTGTGCATACCGCAACGGGTGCATATTTATGGTTGCTCCAATGTATCATAGGTACATGATCACTATTTGTGTGCATCACAACCAGCTTTTGACAGGTAGCATTAAGAAGAATGTGGAAATAAATTCACACATTTTGCTTAATGACCAAAGGGGAAGTGAAGTCATAAGCCTGTCATGGTTATGTGATTTTCTGCTTAGAGATCACAGCACTTAGTGATGGAGTTGCCAGTCTTATTTGTGGTCACCTAAGCTAGGGCTACATGCAGATACAATCCAAGTGCACAACAATGTATGGAACAAAGGCACTGTATGTGACATGATAGGAGCATATTCAATTGGGCATGGTATTGAATGTATGAATGTAACTTTTTCTCTGTCTCTCCTAATGTTAGAACCCAGGGTCAGTCATTAAACTAAACTTGGAATGGTTCCGGTCTGATTAAACAATAGGTAAATTGTGGAACTCACTGTAAATAAATGTGATGAATAGCAATTTACACTTTTTCAAACGGCAATTGGAAAAATTTAGTCTATGAAAAAAGCTATTGGTTTTTACTCATTTTTAAATATCATCGGGGTCAAAAGCAACATATTTTAAGTGCTAGTGCTAGGTAACAATGACTTCTAGCTCTCCTGTCCATGTTTGTAAATTCCAAAATGGATCTGGTTGATCGCTAGGGAACAGACATGCTATAGTACATACACTGCTAATCTGATCCAATGGGCATTCATGTTTATAATTCTATTTATGCAGCAGGTTTATATAAATATATTGATGTTTTATTTTCATTTCCACCTAAAGATATTTAGCACAAAAGTTTATTATTATTTGAAATTTTTAGTAATATTAATTGGGGTAAATTGGTTTAATCTTTTAACTTGTCTATGTTGTGTTATTTATCTTTGTGAGGCGCCCGGAGTCCTTTGGGAGATAGGGCAGCATATAAATCCCATAAACAAACAAACAAACAAACAAACAAACAAACATATTATTATTATTATTATTATTATTATTATTA
Source organism: Mimophis mahfalensis (assembly GCA_032468015.1). Classification (NCBI taxonomy): domain Eukaryota; kingdom Metazoa; phylum Chordata; class Lepidosauria; order Squamata; genus Mimophis; species Mimophis mahfalensis. The sequence continues at coordinate 25,273 of JANHFR010006569.1, read as the reverse complement.
TTATTATTATTATTATTATTTTTATTTTTATTTTTATTATTATTATTACCTCAGATGCCTTCTAATTCAATTAGCATTTTTGAAGAATTTATTTATGTCCTAAGGTGAGGATGCATCACTGTCTGCTCAGCCTCACCACATATATCTGTAGATAGGATGTTTTGTCCCAATTTTACATGTCACTTTCCCTCTTGCTTCTTCTAAAGTTTAAAATAATATTCAACTCATTCAACTTTCCTACAGAGCCCGTGATTATCCAGGTCTCTCATTCCTCTGTGTCATGGACTGCTGGGTAATTTTGAGCCGCTTGATATCCTTTTCAAATTGCAGCAGCCATAACTGGATATAGTACTATAGCCAAGTTCTGACCAGAGGAGATTCAAAGGGAATTATCACCATCTTTAGATACTATAAAATATGACCTTGCTTGCATTATGGGGAGAAGGAATAAATGCCTTAGCTTTCCAGGTGTGATTCTCATATAGAACGGATAACTCACTCTACTGGAATGCTACTTTGATTGGCAAAGGTTCTTCAAGCTGTAATGGTGGAAAATCAAGGTACTTAATTACATGAAGAGCCTTTGTAGATAAAGTTTTCAACTGCAGACAGTTTGAAAATGCAAAAACATAATGATTAGTGCTTATTGTAAATACCACTGCAATTGCATAGGGATCATTATTTCTCATTATCTGGACTCTGTGTGTCTCCTGACACACTCCAAAGCTGCATTAGCAGATGTTTACTAAACCTCTTAGAAGTTTTTTCTCATTTACTGTAGTCAAGCCAGGTGTCATTCATCCTGTATTAATGTGATTGAGTTTCCCTCCTAAAAGTATTTATCTCTGATAGGATTTATCTTATTTAATTTGGGCATTTCTCCATAGTGTCAAGTTTGTTTGGAATCTGGCTTTTATTAGGCACGGGAACTTCCACCGCACACTGTTTGCACGCCATAATCTCTCTCAATATAGTCAGAAAGTGATTTGTTATCATCTTCACTTTTGTAGAACTGAAAGCACCAGAGCAAAGAATGCCAAAAGCCAATTAAGGTTTCCTCTATCTGCCTAGCGGGGAGAGCACAAAGGATGCTATTTAATCAGTTTTCCTGCTCCAAATGACTGCAGATCCTCCAGTAATAAAAATTCTCTCAACCTCCAGCTCAATACAAAAAGAAAGTAAATTTTATTTTATAGTGCTATATCTATAGTATGCGTTTGGCACACATTTAATGCATTTATCCATTGCAATGCACTTGCAAAACAAAACAAAACAAAACAAAAACCCCTGATTGAGCACCAGGAGGGGAAGCAAAACTGCTGGCATGCAATTATTTCACCACTACAGCTTGCAAGGAATTTTAAATTCAAGAGGAGGAATTATAGTGACATGCCAGCAGTTTTGCAACCAGATGCTTCTCCCAATTTATACAGTCCTGATTATGTATTGTGCAATGATTGAAGCAGGCTAGGAAATAGATATATCGTAAAAAATGCTTGTAGACTGGCAACAAGGGGCATGAAGAGAGGGAGAAATAATAGAAGTTTCCTTGAGTCTAGGAGCAAAATGGATTTGAGAAAACTTTATATTTTACAGAAAATAGCATCTTTGTTTTGATTTGAAATAAACCTCAGCAGAACACCCCATCCCCAAAACACTATCAACTCCCAAAGTCAGCTGATAGTTTGCAATATACATACAGCAAGTTGAGAGGCAGTATAAAGCCCTTAAACAGATATGAATAATCTCATCTAGTAGGGAATGGTTACAGCTTTTCTATAGCCTACTTCAGACATGTTTGGACTATTACCCTTATTGTTCTTGAAAAGAGCCACAAAACATGGCTCTTCAGGAGGGCAACTGGAAACAGATAATTTCTGCCGACTGCCACAAATTCAATTCTGACTGGCTCAAGGTTGATTCAGCCTTCCATTCTTCCAATGGATAGATGGTACAACGAGGACCCTGATTGTTGGGGGCAATATGCTGACTCTGTAAACCGCTTAGAGAGGGCTGTAAAGCCCCGTGGAGTGGTATCTAAGTCTAAGTGGTATTGCTATTTCATATAACAAATTGCAAAATCTTGGGATGACTTATGTCATTTTGTTTTTAGGCAGTGATGTTTTCTTTCCCAAATTCTCATAGAGCAACTGCTTCATAATTCCCTTCTAGAACTGTGCTTGGTAACCATAGCCCTCTGATTAATTAGCAGGTAATTTCTTCTTCACCTTCTGAAGATCAAAATGCCTGCCTTCTTTCAGGCCTGAGAGCACTTCATTTTTGCTCCTTTGCTAATGAACCACTTTTATGTGGACAATGGTTTATTAGCTTTTACCTGAATGACTCAAGACTATTACTTGCAATGGAGCTAATTCCTTTTGTCTGACTCTGTCAAGAGCAGGGAAAAATGAACCCAGTGTTATCTCCTTCCACTCAGCTTTCAACTCACTATGACTAATGCAGCTTTGCTTTAATTGGCAAAGGGAAGGCAATTCAATGACTCAGACACCACTATAAACAGTACTGACTATTTCTAAAGTAAAAGTACCATGGCACCACAAATGACTCAATCATTTCCTAAGAATTATTACTTATAGCTATGAAGCCACGTTAATTAGATAATGGCTGGCTGCCAACTAATATTGGCATGACCTACTATAAGCTTGGCTCACAGCCATGCATGTCTTTATATCACATTTTTCCCTCTCTCTGGTAATCTAGATGGGAAGTGGGAAATATTCCCAATTGCTACTTTAATTCTTATCATGAATGAAAAGATTAATTAGAATGTCTTGTCAAAAGGAATGGGTTTCACATGTAAATAAAGAAAAATGAAAAGGAGCAGAGATCAAACCAAGACTATAATTTTAATCTTTCTTAGAAAATGACTGATTTGAATTTAACAGGGCTCAATTTCAGCACGCATTTAGAAAAGGATTCCTCCTTTTTCCATGTGCATAAGGGTGTTGTAAAATCATGAACTTTTTTAAGGAGAAGGAAATAGACCAAGATACATAGCATGTATTTTTAATATACAAGATTAGGGTTTTATAAGAGACTCTGACTGCAATCTTATCCACCGTGTAACTCCCATAGAATTAAATATGGCTCTATAGAACAATTGCATATTATATGCCTAATTGGGTCCGCATCCAACTAGCAGGACTAGCATAAAATATTAATTTATTGCACGTCCTTAAGGATTAATGAATTTAATATTTCTTATCACTGTTGTATTACAATAATCTTATGACCTTCAATTTTATTCTGCAGCTAAGACAATAAATCTTGTCAAGAAATGGCAAGGAGTTAAATCTGACTGAGATCACCTTTATCAACTTGAAGGAGACATGACTTTGCTAGTGGTGCTACTTCTGAATGAGCACTTTGTGATTTGTTTAAGGTGACAATTCATATCTGAACTGGTACAAATCTCACTAATCCAGTTTCACTGACTAAGATTGAAAGGAGCTCTAGTCAAAATATTCTAAAGTCACCAAAAAATTAAAAAAGCTTCCTGCCCATAATTACCATAAAAGGCCAAGTAACAGAGGAATTATTAGCTGAATAATAAAAAGAAATAAGCAAAATACCTAAAAAGACCCACATAAACTACAGATGCTCCAGACCAAATTCACTGAATGCCTTCTCTTTTCTAGGTCTTCTAGAGAGAAATGTCTACTGCAAGTAAAGAGTGTTTACAACCTTCTTATTCCAAGTCATATTGCCAAAATCCAGAATATGTGATAATGGAAACTGGAATGAGGACCTTTCACCTGTTTTTGTGGTGTGACATAACATGTTCAACTTTGATTCTAGCATTAGAGAGGATCTTTTTGACCCCATATTATCTACCTGCAATAGTAACTTAATAGCTATTGCAGGTAGATAACTAAGCCAGAGGCAGGATGCACAACTAGAAAAACTACAAAATACTGTGGCAAATGCACGAATGAGGGTAGAAAGGAGTTATGGTAGGAGAATCTTCAGGTGGTTTGGGTGGGAAGAAATCCTGCTGTATTTTCAGACTTCTGATATCAACTGACTATGCTGACACAAATTGCGTAATATATTATTCCATGTAAAGTAAATTCTTGGATAAAAATTGAACAAATGCATAATAATAAATTTGCATAATTTACATATATGGCAACACCCTATTAAGATTGCAATTTTAAAAGTCAGATGCAATGTATTTCATTGTCATAAAAATATTTTTATTTAATGGGGTTTTTTTTTAATAACATGCTGATCTTTAGTGTGCCTGGCCTATTTAATTATTGAATCTGTCAACACATTAAGCCTATTGGGAGGAATATAAAAGATACCTTACATTATGTACTTTTCAAGCAAAGAAGCTTAAGCAAGCATTCTTTCAAATATTTTCAAGTATTATGCAGTTACGTATAGCCAAGCAAAAGTGTCCCAGTGACCGTCTCTTAACCTGACAAATCTGGGCTTGCAAACTCTTTTCCTTGACAGAGCACTGAACTTGGAAAAAGATTTGCTGAGTGCGCTGTTCTCTCTGATGTTTTGTATTAAATGTTTTTCCTTTCCCCTAATTCCTCTTGTCCAATCTGCAAAGTTGTTTTTTCAAGGCAGAATTTACAAAGCACTGGGCAAATGACACCTGTACAATAGTCAATTTCAAGCCCAAATCTTAGCAAGCCACCTCTTTCCTTGCGCAATGCACCCAGGTACAAAACATCCCAAGGGATCCCAGGGTAAAAATGGAGGCTGTTTTGTGCATTTAATTCTCACAGAGGTCTTTCAAAGGAAAACTGAACTAGTGAAGCAGAAATCAATCGTCCTGCTTCTGGTTTAGCTTTGAGATGCTTTTTTCCCTAAAGCGCACAGCAATTTGGCTTAGGGTGGTGATGTTTCTACATGTTCTTTTTAGAGCACTGGATGAAGGATTCACTCTGTCCATTGTGCGGCTTGGACTTCTTCCTGCTTTCCCTCTTCCTTCCTTCTCGTTTGATGTTTCCTTGCTCCTGGCAGGCTGTTTCCTTTGCTTTTGCTCTCTATCCCTGCAGACCCGAGGGTGCTTGTTTCAGCACTGCACCCCACTCTCCTTCTCAGGATTAACACACCCTCCAGCAGAGCCTGATTTGAGCAACATGCAGAGAGCTTTGGAAATTATATTTAAAAACCTTCAGGTTTATCTGATTCCTAAGCAATTGGGCACAAAAGAGAGGAGCTTGTTTTCTCTCCTAGCTACCCAGGGTCAAGCTCCAAAAGAGCTTTGCCATATCCAGCACGACTCAGACACAGGATTTATCCAAGTTACTGTTTATTAGCAA
>JANHFR010006566.1:196730-207318 GCA_032468015.1 Mimophis mahfalensis | reverse complement strand
CTCGGAAGGATGGAAGGCTGAGTCAACTTTGAGCCTGGTGAGATTCGAACATGCCTTAATTAGAGGCTAGCTGACTGCTAGGCTAAGTCCTTATTTTGCAGAAGGACTAAGCTTTTACTTTTTGTATGGCCCAAAAGTACATTTGCTAACCTAAAGCAAATGATGCTAGTCCTGTGCAACATTGGATGGAGTTTCTGTAAGCAGTTTTCAGCAAAAGTCACATGGAAATAACCAGGGCTATTTCATTTTATTTCTCTCTCTCAAGGAGTTCAGAGAGCAGCTATACCTTAGTTTTAGAACAGGCAGTGTTACCAGGCAACCTAAGGGCCTGGAACTAAACCAACACTGAACTACAGCTAAGTTTCATGCAAGAATTAGAACTGGGTTTTAAGCCAGTTACAATCATATGAACCAGAAGGAGATCACCATTCTGAGAGACTTTGGAAATCCCATTTCCATGCTAGAATTAGCACAACTTCTCATCTGAGAAGAAACTTCTCATGACTCCAAAACCGGTCTGTAGAACTCAAGACACACAAAGGCCCAATTTGTACATTTCAATGAAAAATGTCCCAACCTCACAAAAAAAGGTGGAATAATTTAGGCCATCTATATCTAATGAATTGGTGGTGGTTTTTAGGGTGAGAGGTTGCCCAAGGAAAGCACTTCTTATGAAGCCTGTGGTCAGAATTCTCTGGTATTAGTGCCGTGTGGAAAGCAGAAGTACTTTAGAGAAGGCAGAGCCAAGAAGAGGTTCTTGACTTACCGACTTAAAGGCTCATATTCCACAGTAGGTCCTCCACCTGACCGAGATTTGGCAGTGACTGGATAGGCACCAAAAGCAGCAGCAATGCAGGTGCACTCGGCGTAAAGCCAGGCAACATAGAAACGCATACGGAAGACAAAGAAGATGGGCACCATGTAGAAGAGGCGGAAGGGGAGTCCTCTTTCGTAGAAGGCATCGCTTCGGACGTAATCAAGGGGGAAGAAATGGGAGACAACCAGGAAAAATATTCCAAAGATGGGGATCATTCTGGATCTGGAAAGCATCGGCCGCCAGCTAGGGATAGCAGAAGGATCAATCTGGCTCAACCAGTCATGATATGTGCGATAGCGATAAAATGGGCCTGGGTACAAAAACAGAAAACAATGAAATTTTAATATCAATTTTAAGGGAGAAGTATGCCTGAGGAAAAATAAAACTAGTCCAGAGAGAGTGTCACATGCACAGTTGAATTACAGCTGCTAAAAAAGCCAACACACCTCTAAGCTATATAAACAGAGCGATAGAATCAAGATCATGTGAAGTGTTAATACCACTTTATAATGCCTTTTTAAGGCCATACTTGGAATATTGCATCCACTTTTGGTCACCACGATGTAAAAAAGATGTTGAGACTCTAGAAAGAGTGCAGAGAAAAGAGCAACAAAAATGATTAGGGGACAGGAAGCTAAAATGTATTGAGAACTGGAACTGGGTATGTCTAGTTTGATGAAAAGAAGGACCAGGGGTGACATGATAGCAGTGTTCCGATATCTCAGGGGCTGCCACAAAGAGGAGAGAGTCAAACTATTCTCCAAAGCACCTGAAGGCAAAACAAGAAACCATGGATGGAAACTAATCCAGGAGAGAAGCAACCTGGAACTGAGGAGAAATTTCCTGACAGAACAATTAATCAGTGGAACAACTTGCCTCCAGAGGTTGTGGATGCTCCAACACTGGAAATGTTTAATGTTTATTGAACTTGTATACCACCCTTCTCCCGAGGGACTCAGGGCGGTGAACAATAAAAAGCAAGTAATAAAAATAAGTGATTAAAAGTCACATAGCTCTACAACGTTAAAAGTTCAAAAGTTAATATTGTAGATCAGGAAGATAAACTTGAATAAACCAAATGTGACAGCATGAGTATAATGCAACTTCTAAGAAATTGTTAGAACAAGGAAATAGAGAGCCATTTTTAGCTTGAGAGCCGAGTTATTGGCTGTATCCCAGCAGTTGACATGGCCAAAACACTGTGGCAATTAACTGGTATTTTGCACTAGTACATTCTTATTCTTTCCTGTGCAGCCTAACACAACAGTCAGAGTAATAGAAGAATTCCATAATTTTCCTCTTTGGTTAACCCATCATTTAGGTACTATTCCCATATAACACTGAGGTTGACATTAGTAGATGGGGGAGGATTGCAGATTAAAACTGAACCTGTTGTGTTTTCTTTCCTTTGGATGGAGTATTCAGCTGAGTGGTCATCACAAAAAATGAACAGGTTGTCTGCATGCATACAAAAAAGCAAAGCAAAGCTACACAAGAGCTATATATGTAGACTATACTGATCGCAAATAAGAAATAAAAGGCTAAGAGCTATAACATTAATATTTAAGAATAGACCGAGTAGGAAACCAGTTAGTAAAATGAGGGCTGTAATGGATGAAGCTATTTATTTGCACATTCTACTAAAAGAAAGGAGGACAGGAAGGTCTGGAGGAACATTGTTCATGGGGTCGCGATGGGTCGGACACGACTTTGCAACTAACAACAACAACGAAAAGAAAGCTGGTCTCTATGTACACAATTCTGAAATGCTGTATTAGTTTAAAAGCAACATTAAAATGTTTTTAATGCTTATTTTAGCATAAACCATGTAGCAAAAATTAAATAATGGAATGAAGGAGTGCCAAATGAATTATGTGCATCTGTCTGTAATGAAGAAAAGGTGGGACAGATGCTTGTCTGTGAATTCAAGATTTCACTTAACTTCCTGGTTTTGACATTCTTTTGTAAGTCTATTCTGTTTGTTTTAACAGTTTTTAATGTATTAATAAACAGATAGCTAAACAAAAAAGGAGAGACTTGAAAAAGTATACCAAATCCAGGAAGTGAACATTAAAAAAACCCCACAAGGGTAAATTGCATCCTGGCCAAGTGAATTAACAATGTACATTGATAGAACTTGGCTGGTAGTAGTGATTGACTCCGAAAAGAATATTGAATGTACAGTAGATAGTTTGTGAAAAAAAACCTTGGTGTTCAGCTGCTATAAAAATAATCATTTCTATGATGGGAAACATTTAAAAAAGAACTGAAAATAAAATTATCAACATTCATCGTTAACACAATTATCCTAATTATGCTCACAGTAAATATGGACATTACACGGGACATAGGATACTACGTATATTTTGCTCACTGTAAAAATAAAAATGATGTAGCTAAAATGGATTAATGGATCGGAGGAAATTTTGAAGAAAAAGTTACCATGGTTTGGATGTTTCAGTTTTAGAAAAGGGCAACACTGCAAGTAATAGCAGTATTTAAAATGCATGCTGTGAAGAAAGTACAAGCAAAATTGCGTTTCTCCATTTCTCAATAAAGTAGAATCCCATATTATATAGTTGAGCCAAATGTATAATCATGTAGCAAGTTATTACCAAACAGTTGTTGTATGCTATTTTAAATCTGTTGAATCCCCTTGGGATTCTCTTATCACTCAGCCCTATTTAATTGGGGCATTTTCCCAAGGGTCCCATTCTGACTTTTTTTGCTGTCCAAATCAGTAGCCATCTGGACTCAGTCTAACTCATCACCCACAGGTATTATTACTCTTTGAATCAAATCCCATAGCTGGTATTAATAACTGTAAATGCAGAACACTTATGTGGCAAGTTGTGCACTAGTTATTGATAGTGTTCAGTAGTTCACTGTTTCAAAATGGTGGTGGTGTCTTCTAAAGCTCTACAGGACTTGGGCCTAAAGTGTTTACAGAATTCCTTCTTCCAACCAAAATTTAGCCATCCCATATTAATTAATACCATGGTGGATTTGATTTAAATCAAGTCCATTTAAATCATGATTTAAATCATGATTTAAATCACTAGTAAAAAGACTTGATTTAAATCATATTTTTTAAAGAGCAGCTGTTATCTCTGTCCCACAGTGGCTCTTCCTCTGACCTGCTATTGACTCACTGATAGTCCCATTCACTTTAATGGGATGGCTGGTGATGGGGCAGCGACACAACAAGGTGAGGGATGTGGCGGGCAGCAGGTAAGTGGATGCCCACTAACAGGCGCTGCCATGATGGATCTGAAATGACAGGTCCATCTGCATGCTCTTGAAATGCAAGCGCTCATTCTTGATGGTAGTTAGAACCTTTATTTGCAAACAAAATGAAGGTTTCCTATTTAGCTTGCAGAGCTTGGATTCATTGAATGAGTTTACAAAAAATGTAAATATTGCAGAATATACAGCCTCATGCTACATAACTAAGCTCCATTTCATGATGAATAAACTAAACTATTAATGTGTCTTAAATACAAAACTAACTTTAGATAGGTTTTTACTCCAAAAGCATTTTATCAAAATAAATTTGATAAAATTTTTAAAAAATCCATTTTAAATAAAAAAAAATCCAATCTTTTATTATTTTTAAAAAACCATCCATTTTATCCATCCTGATTAATACTAAGAGGTGTTTTTATTATTATTATTACTGAATATCCTTGGTACTTTGGAATGGCCTCCACTCTGAGATGAAACCTGTGTCTTCTTTAATAGCATTTTTCCAAAGGCCCTTAAGCAGCTACTCATCACTGGGTAATATTATATTTTTTGTTCGAACAGCAATGATGGCTTCTGCAAGGTCATTAGAAATTGGTTTATAACTCAGATTTCTAATATTTACCAAGATTTTTTGTAAACCGTGTAGTTTTTCTGGAAGGTTGTAATATAAATTATAGATGGATAGATGAAGAGACACAGACGTGCCTATACTGTTGGCATTAATATATTAACAATATTTCATAATTCATGTGGTTATAAGTGGTTTAACATCTTAAAGGCATTATATTACTGCATTTATCCATTAGTAGTTTTCTTCTCATCCTTTTGAACTATTTATGTTTCATATATTTGTTTAATTATGCTTATATTTAGAAGCTATATGGGAAGCTTGCCTTAAATGTGACAAAATTGTGTTTAACTCAGAATACTTCTATTTCTTGAAAATCAATGATAATTTAGAAAATAATGTTTTAAATCCCACAACATTAATATTTTAGTTGGTACTTTGTTCTAAGTTGTCTGAGTGACAAATGATTTATTGGAGCTTTTATTTTATCGTCTAAAGCTTTGTCTAATATTGCTAAGGTCAAGTAGCGCTGTTCTCATCCAGTTTGATATTGGATTATAATCTTTCACCATTTTTTATTTCTTTAATGGATATGTATAAATCTTGTGTATCAGGGAGGTCAGATAATCTATATGCTTTTGACTTTGAAAAGAACCAAATCAATAGCTGTCCAATAGAGCATCCTTGGCTAAATTCTAGCATAAGTAGTACAGTTTAGACACGTCTTGGGACTGTTTACATCTTTGAATTCTGAAGAGGGTGCCATGATGTAATAATGTATTAAAAACATGGCTATGGAGATTCTCAGTCATCCAGGTCATAGTTATCCCAAAGGTGCTTTTTCAAGAGGCAACTGGACTTTCTTGTTTCTCTTTGAATTCAAAGAAAAACAAGAAAGTCCAGTTGCTTTTTGAAAAAGCATCTTTCGGACTATAAAAACATGGATATATATGTGAAACATATGGGAAGATATTATGTGTTTGTCTTTGGAGTCTCACCCATTCATTTTCCCATCTAGGAGATTGAAAGAGATATGTTTGATTTGCTGGGTAGACGTTGCTTTATTAAGAACTGTGTTTGCTTGTTGGTTTGTTGGTTTGTTTATGATATTTCTAAGGATGTCTACTTTAAAATGATGACTATGCTGAGGCGGAAAATCAGTCACCAAACATACCCAGTATTTGTCTGGGCCATAACCCATCCTAATCCAGAATATTGGAAAAAACCCAGATCTTTAGAATCTTCTTAGAAGTTTCACTGGTTGGGCTATTTGGGAAAATACTATTCCAAATGGTAGACGGCCCGGGTACTTGCGGGAGCACCTCCTGCCAGCATCGGCTCCCCACTGCCCAGTCAGCGCTCACAGAGTCGGTCTCCTCCAGGTGCCATAGTTTATTGAATTGCTTATTTAATTCTTTTTTAATTCTTGTATTTTCTTTGTTTTTTATTGTTCACCGCCCTGAGTCCTTCGGGAGAAGGGCGGTATATAAATTCAATAAACTAACTAACGAACTAACTAGATGCAGCAACAGAGAAGACAAATGTCCTTGTCTTGTGCCATGAAGATCGTTATAAATTATCATCAGCACCTTGATTTACACCTGGAAGCTAATCTTGAAACTGATCAGAGCAGCTCATGGTATAGCAATGTTAGAAGATAGACTGAGGTGCAGCCATAACTAATTACACTACTACATTGTGGATCAGCTCTGTCTTCCACATAAGTCTTCAAGGGGAGTCCCATGTAATACATATTGCAGTAATACAAACATGAGGTGACTGAAAAGGGCCTTCTCGTGCAGGAATTGACACAGTTGGCACACAAACAAATCTATCCAAGGCTGTTCTAGATGCTTGCTGCGTATAACCAGGATGTGAAGATGTTGAGACTCTGGAGTGCAGAGAAGAGCAACAAAGATAACTAGGGGATGAAGCTAAAACACATAAAGAACAGTCGCAGTATGTCTAGTTTAATGCAAAGAAGGATGAGGGGTAACGTGATAGCAGCGTTCCAATACCTCAGGGGCTGCCACAAGGACGAGGGCGTGAAGCTGTTCTCCAAAGCATCTGAAGGCAGGACAAGAAGCAATGAGTGGAAACTAATCAAGGAGAAAAGCAATCTGGAACTAAGGAGAAATTTCCTGACAATTGGAACAGTTAATCAGTGAAACAACTTGCCTCCAGAAGGTGTGAACACTCCAACACTGGAAGTTTTTAAGAAGAGATTGGACTGAAACGGTATATAGGATTTTCTGCCTGAGTAGGGGGTTGGACTAGAAGACCTCCAAGGTCCCTTCTAACTCTGTTCTCTGTTACTCTATTCTGTTCTGTTGTGTTCTGTTCTGTTCTGTATGCTTTTTAAGCTGGAAGTCTTCCAAACCATGTACCAGATTTGCTTCTTACCATTCCTATAGTTGGAAGATCCCTGGAATCGATTTGTACACATATTCGTAGCCACTCAATCTTGCTAGGGGTTAAGCCTCAATGTGTTCTCCATGGAGACTCCAACAACCTCCAGATCCTACAACACAACCTTAATATTATCATTTGGTTGGTGAAAATCTGAGCCTTGCCATAAGATTATCATCTGCTGTATCGATCACATCTGACCTGCACTTGCCAAATAACCTCGCCTAGCGGTTACAGGTAGACATTGAATAACACCAGCCATTACTTTTCTAATGAAGTAATTCAGTGAAAGGAGTACAGCTTTTTCTCTTCTGGCTATAACTGAACTGGTCTATGTGGATTTGAGCCATTGGTAGTCAAGAGTTTTGTTTTTAAAAAATTGATTAGGTTTGTAATTGGTTGTGGTATATTTTCATGAGTGAAAATTATATTTTGGCTCAACAGAACATTTTCATTGCTTATATATTTATGGATCCATGGCCTTATGAGCCAAAGATACCTTTTCTGCCTCTAGAGAGGAAAGATGAAAGATGGGAATGTTTGCTATGTGTCTTAGAAGATTTTGACATCTGCTCTGGTAAATGCCATAAAAGACCTGTATTATTCTTGTTTTTTGTTTAATCTGACCAATTGAACATGTCAAATAACATTGCATTCACTATAATTAGTTCTACGACTTAACTTTTTTACTTTTGGGTTTTATTATATGTAATTAATTGCTCCTAGTATGTGTCCACTAGATGTCACCAGTTAGCTTATTGTAACTAGGCAATAATAAGTAATAACAGTATGACTCTTAATAACTTTTACAGTTCAGTAATAGTTTTTGTACTTTTGCAAAAAGTACTATTATTTTGTTACTAATACTTGGGTTGAGCATTTTGCTATGAATTAATTGCATTATGTCTGAATGAGCATTGATAATAGCTTCATAAAACGTTTTTAGATCTGTTTGGGAAATGGAAATTATATAGAATTTCAATTATTTTTATGTTGCATTCATTTTATATCAAAATGTTCTGAATTTGTTATCATTAGCATCTGTAATCAACTTTCAGTAATATTAATTGCCGTAGTCTTCAAGTTAATGTGTAACATACCATCCTAGGAGGAATTTTGTGGCCCAAATCTTTCATAAGAGGTTTATTTATTAAGTGTTAAATACATAGGCCAGAGGCTATGTGCATCCTAAAATATATGCAAATTCTCCTCTAAGGATTTTGTCTTTCTCTGCCCTTGTGTGTTCTGTAGCTTCTTTACATCTGTTCATAAATTACACAAAATTGTAGGTACAGACTTTTCCTATCATCCTTAAACAAAATTGACTGTTTTTATATTATGATAATTATTTCTTGAGCTTAGAGGACTACCGTAATTAGAGGATTGTGGTTAATTATACATACTGAGATACGCATAGGAAAAATGCATAGCAGAAACAAAATTGTAGATAACTGATGTGCCGTGTTAATTGTTTTAAAAATATACTAAATTAACTGATCAGTATTTATTGTTTGAAATATATTTTGGAGAAATGCATTAAAAAAGACAGGAGGTGAGTTACTGTCTGTAGAAGAAAATAATGAGTGATAGAAATTCAGGTATTAAAAGTACACTTTACTAGCGTCAAAATATTGTACTAAAATTGTTGATTGTGAAAAAAAACCTATGGGACTCAGCTATTTAATTCTTCTTTTCTCTTCTCGCTCACCCTATACTTTCAAGTATTATATACAGTTTCAGTGACTTGATCAAGTGATCTGAATTTAGAGTAGTCAAACTCCTCTAAAAATGTTACAGAATTCTTGGATGAGTTTTCTTTCTCTTTATACAGTATAAATAAACAGTAGGCAGTTTAGGCGGTTTGCACCTCAGCTCCCAATGCTGGTTACAAATAAGGGGATAAGTATTCAGTTGATTGTGGATGCTTACATTAATTATCCTTTCACTTAATCTTCAGCAGGACTTCAGCCAGAAGGCATCATGCTTGGGTTTTTAGCAATTGTTCCCTTTCAAATGTTGCAAAGAAAAGAAAGAAAAGGCATAATAGTTTTGTAAATTGATCTAGCTCTGTATTTTGTTCCTAGACGGCGGCTGTTCCAGGCAGTTTTGGATTCTCCATCACTTTCTTCTCCAACGCTGTTACCTAAGAAAGGCCACATTTTGAACTCTCCAGATGGATTGTTTTTAAAACGGAAGAAGCAATGTGCAGATACCTTTCTAGTCAATGAAAATAGCCATTTAATATCAGCTGACAAAGACAAAAATATTAAAATAAAGCAAGAGGAGAATCTCTGTAGCTCGGAAGAAAGTTATGAGGCAGGTGGTAAAGAAGTAGCAAATACAGCTGCCACCGAAAGCATCCGAAACTCTGAAATGCCTTCCACATCTGCAACCAGATCTGTTACAAAAGGTAAGGCATCTCGCTGTACACATCAAAATTGCACGTTCATTTTCCTTTACTCTGCTAGTTTATATCACATATTTGGTTCCTATTATTTTTATCTTTTATTACTATACCAGTTTATTTTTGTCATGCTCTTCCTTCTACACTGATGTTAACTGTGGGCATTTTTGTGTTAGCTTAAATGTTCGCTGCTGCATACAATAAGCTTCTCTTCAGTGGGTGGATGAAACATTTCAACAGTGTTTCTCAATCTTGGGAACTTTAAGATGTGTTGGACTTCAACTCCCAGAATCCCCAAGCCACTCTAGAGTTCTGGATGGGGAATCCTGGGAATTAAAGTCTACATCTTAAAGTTCACAAAGTTAAACTAGAAGAATATTAGTAATCACATTTCTCTAGATTTCTTACTTCCATATATAAGGTAAATAGCCACTAATATGCCAATTATAAATGAAATCTGTTTATTTATTTCACTTCTGACCAGTTAGATGAAAGGACTTCAGAATATGTGATATAGGATAAGTAATAAAAACAATAAAAAATAAATTAAACCATTACACATTGATTAATTGATGATGTGGCATCAAGTTGTCAGTTCTTAATGACCAAATAGATTTTCTCCATGATAATCTGCCTCTAATCTAATCTTCCAAAGGTAAAACAGTAACAATACATCAGCAATACCATCAGTTAAAATGCATAAAGCTAATGGCCAGAAAAAAACATGTGAGCAATATAATTTGTCATATGAGCATTTTGTCTATCCATCTTCCTACTGTGATTTTATGGAAATTAGTTTTAATTACATATAAAACATATACAGATAAGATAAAAATGATTTTTATCATTTCTTGAGATAAAGTTGAAGGTGAAATGTTTCAATGTTTTCATAATTTCTTCTATCTACCGTAAGTCCTGTACCCCGAATATAGCTGTATAGAAAAACTTGTTGGAGAAGCCAAGCATATATTAGGGCAGTGGTTCTCAACCTTCCCAATGCCGTGACCCCCTTAATACACTTTGTCACTTGTGGGAACCCCCAACCTGTGGGCGGGGCTTCTGAGATCACACCC
The DNA here is from genome assembly GCA_032468015.1 of Mimophis mahfalensis. Classification (NCBI taxonomy): domain Eukaryota; kingdom Metazoa; phylum Chordata; class Lepidosauria; order Squamata; genus Mimophis; species Mimophis mahfalensis. Next base: position 196,801 of record JANHFR010006566.1, on the reverse strand, counting down.
CCCCCCCGCTGGAGGACAAGGACTGGCTAGGCAGGAGGATGTGCCCAGCCAAGACGTTCCTTGATGTCCTC
>JANHFR010006566.1:158465-170843 GCA_032468015.1 Mimophis mahfalensis | reverse complement strand
GGAGACATATTCTCTTGACAGACAATTCTAACCCTGTTTATGTAACAACTTGCAAAAGTTCTGCTGTGTTGGTAAAAGAAAGGACATGCATTTCTTACTTATTTTATACTTCTGTTGTGATAGTTTCTTATACAGGGGTGAGATGACTTCAAATTATGTTTTCTCTTTTTGTAAGATAAAAATCATATCCACAATCAATCTTTTGGAAGGAAGGCCAAATAATGAATGTTAGCCTTTGGATTTATTTTTATTAAAATTTCCCTTTTTACCACCCCTTTTTCATAGATATGACAAGTAGTTAACAAAAAAAAAAAAAAAAAAGCCAAACATCAAATGTTTGAAACAAGCATCATTTTCTAAGAATAAATTACCATCAAAACAACTTCACTCATCATTGTTGAAATGCAGAAAATTCTGCTTTTCTTGACCAGTTCTCACTCAATTTGATGAATTTGCTTTAGGAATCCTTTCAAAGAAGGGAATGTTGGATAAATTCTCATGACTTGGATTTGCCATTTGTTCGAATGGTCAAAGGGTATCTGTGAAGGACTTAAATTTTATTTTACAACCATCTCTCCCACAGTTTGTAGCCTCTTCTTGGCATCCAGTACTTGACTTAAAACCCAAGAGAAGGTGTCATGGGGCAATTCTTCCCACTGAGCTTTTTCAGTAGCAATACTACTGTTTACCACCAAGAGGGAATTTTGCCCTTGAGAAATGGTTGGAGAATTTCTTCTTCCCCTGGAGAAATTCAGATAAATCACCCATCCAGATTCCATGATCACAAATTTTTGGTGAAGAATGTTGACAGGCTGTTTGTGCTGCCTTGTGGAATGCCATTGGAGAGGACACAAAGTTCCAAAGCCCAAGCAGTTCCTGGAAAGATGCACGGCTTGTCTAAATGTATTGCTGTGATTGCTGAATCATTTTAGTGCATTTGCTTGTAAAGATGACTTAAATAAAAGTGCTCAGGTTACATGCGAAAAAAAAGGGCCTTCAAATATTCTTGTCCCAAACTGGTAAATATTTTGTCACCATGCTGAAAATAATTTCAGGTTTTATTGGAATATACTCTGATGTAGCATGTCAGTGAGAAAGAAGTACGGTAGTATAGGCAGTCTTTGACTTAAGACCCTAGTTGAGCCCAATATTTCTGTTCCTAAATGAGACATTCATTAACAACTGAATTTTGCCCCATTTTATGACCTTTCTTGCCACATTTGTTAAGTGAATCACTGCAGTTGATAAATTGGGAACATGGTTGTTAAGTGAATCTGGCTTCCCCATTGACTGCTTGTCGGAAGGTTGCAAAAGGTGATCATATAACCCTGGGACATTACAATTGTCCTAAATATAAGTCAGTTACCAAGTGGCTGAATTTTGATCACGTGACCATGGGGGTGCCATAACGATCATAAGTGAGAAAAATGGTCATAAACAGCTTTTTTCAGTGTTGTTGTAACTTTGAATGGTCACTAAATGAAAATGTTGTAACTAAAATGTTGTAGCTACAATAAATGTTGCAAATCGAGGACTACCTGGCAATTGGAACAGTTCCTCATGGGTAATGAATAGAGATTATTTGTGTTCCATTCAAGTGCCATGAGGAATAAGTCATAAATGCCCATCGCTACCCATCCCTTTTTATCCTTAATATGGTCAATCAGATTGATCTTCACGTGATTTAGACTGAATAGTCACACCAAGCAGCATGCTTATTGTCTAGTGTAGGAAAATATAAACTGTTTGCCTTCTGTTGGCTTTTATTTTATTTATTTGTTTATTTGTAAAAAATTATATTCTTGCAAATGAAGGTAAATTTATACATTTAAATTTATGTTCTATTTTTCATAAAGGATTTCAAGCTCTTATGAAAGGTGCTAATATCTCTTGAGCAGCTTCTAACTATCACCCCTTGGTTATTTGTTCACAAGGCAAAAAATTGTTCTAGACCAAGGGTGTCAAACTGGTGGCCCACGTGCTGGATGCGTCACGTGCAGGCCATGCCCACCCCAATTCCGCAAAGTCAAAAAACATGGTGATACGTCACAATACGTCACATGACGCAATCGAGTTTGACACCCATGTTCTAAACTTTTCAAGCATTACTTTGAAGGATTGTGTCAGCCTTGACCTAAACTGTTTGTTTATTTGGGGGTCAACTAAAAATTTTGTATCCTACAAAGCAGGTCATTTTATATGCTTTGTGTGTCCTTCATCTCTTCCTGGTTCAAGGTCAGGTGACATCTCATTTGCTAGCTTCCAAAGTTTACCTCACATATGTAGACTTGGGAAAATATTGCAATGCTTTAGGGAAGGACCTACTGGTCCTATACCAGGTGATATTTGTGAAGATGCCATGAAGATGGTCAAGTGCCCAGAACATTGCTATTTTATACAGGGAAGTTTAGGTTTAAACTTTAACTCAGTTACTTCAGTTCCCCCACCTCTGGGGAAAAAGCAGCGGATCCTAGAGAACTGAGAGAATGATTTCCTCTTTCAAAGAATCTCCCCTCTTGCCTCTCATGTATCCCATGATTATCTGTCCCACCTTTCCCAGCTCTAGCCCAATTACCTATGACTGCAGCTGAAATCAGCAGCAATACATTTTTTAAAAATGTAATATGTGTCCAACAGCTCAAAAATTACGTTCCTCTCAGGCATGTCAGCACTACGTAATAAATGGATTTATTCCTAAAGGTTCAGCCAAGATCATGAGCAAGATGCAAAAAGCTTTGAGGGGAGAAGGAGGGGGCAGTGAAAACCTCTTCTAATTACAAATAAGTTTTCTCTAGACTTTCTGTTGCAAGTGGAAGGAAAGGAAGGAAACAACAATGAAAATTAAATTTTTTTTTAAAAAAAATACATTGCTACAATTGTGCAAGTCAGAGGTATTTTCCACAGTAAAACATAGTAAGCATGGAGGTAATACCCAATAGATAGTAGGCACTACATGTTCAGTCTTGCCAGCACTGTGAATTGATCAAATAAATGGCAGTAGGGCATACTCATATGCATAACACATCTGGAACTAAGACAAGCATTTCTAATTCTTTGAAATTAGATTAAACTTCATGCATTGCAACTTCAGTTGCAAATGACACAGTTTTCTTGATGTAATTTTACCTCAAAATGTACCCGGAAATTTTCTTATTTGAATTTTGCACAAGATCTACACAGCTCTTTTAATTGGGAATTTTAAGGGGTTTTCCCCTGCCTGCCAGTGAGTTTTGTGCTCCAATCAATTACATCCCCTATTTTGCTCTTTTGCACTTTCCCCCCCCTGCCAAATGAGTTATTGATCAGTGGTTGACAATTATCTCTGGGAATTTATGTACCCATGCCATAATCACAAGAAAGATATTGCACCAATCAATTCCATTCATGGCAGACATCAGATAAGGAACATTAGTGATGAACAAAGAAAAGGATAAGAGTCAGAATTTTTAACACATTCTAGTATGAGATTCCTATAGACCATTATGTCGATTTGTGGGTAAGGAACTCACTTATCTGAGACTAGTAGAAGTGATAGTGCATGGATAAATGTAGTAAGGAGATAATGTTTAAAGGCAAAATGCATGTAGTGCTTGACTTACAACAGTTCATTTAGTGTTTGTTAAAGTTATAACAGCATTGAATAAAGTGACATGACCATTTTTCAGTTACAACCTTTGCAGCATCCCCATGATTGAAATTCAGATGTTTAGCAACTGGTTCATATTTATGACTTATCCTGGGGTCATGTGGTCACCTTTTGTGATCATCCGACAAGCAAAGTCAATGGGGGAAGCATGTTTCTCTTAACAAATGAGTCACTAACTTAACAACTTTAGTGATTCACTTAACTGGCAAGAATTGTCGTAAAATGGGGCAAAACTCAATTAACAGATGTCTCACTTAACAACAGAAATGTTGGGCACAATTGTGGTCATAAGTTGAGGAATACCTGTACTATTGGACAGTTTTGCCACAACAGCTAAGAATGGATTGTTAGCAGAACACAAACTGAGATGTAATTTTTTTTCCCCCTAGAAGAATAAATAGCATGTTGAATTGAGTACTTAAAGTACTTTAATGCATTAACCTCATTTAGCTATCCAGATAGATCATTTTTAATAGAACTGTCATTTTACCTTCATGGTTTATGTTTCCAAAATATCTAAAAACATTAAGTACCCTTATTATTTTGGCAAGTTTAAGTAAATATTGAAAGGTTTCAAGTCACACACAACCTTAATTTTATGTAGCATTAGATTTCAATTATAAGTATGAAACAGCAAGAGGCTTTCTTTGTGCAGACCCTTGTCAAGCACGGAAATCTTATTGATTTTTGTTTCCTGTGGATCAATAGCATTTCATAAGAAAAAGGTTATCTTCTCCCTTCCATCTTCCCTAATCCATTGCCCATTTTAATGTGAGAACTCATAGAAGTGGTGTAATTGAGACATGTAACTTACAAGTTACATTTAACATCATGGACGACCTTTAAGACACTCTGGTCTCCAAAAATATTATTCTGGTATGACATGAATTTGTATAGATTTTATTTCTTTTGCAAGGTTGTCAGTTCTTACTCCCTTGTTGTTTAGTGTCTTGTTGTTACGTTCTTAACCATTTCCTTAAATAGGAGACGAACACCAATGTGGTGATGTTTCCAAATCTTTTTAATCTTTTCAAGTGACCATATTTGGGGGAGGGGAGAGGTAATTAAATAATTTCATCCAAAAATGTCCTCTTTATGGCTCCCCAAATTATGGGGTACCTGGCATTGTATCTAATTAAGAATATTTATTTAGCTGCATGATCATAGCTTTCTTAGTGGATTATATTTCAGCCATGTATTCAAAATTTAAGATTTTTTAGTTAACACCTTAACTCTTCAGGGATGTTAGAGACTGCTTTTCTACAAGGTGTATAAAATGAAATAAACATATCATACACTCACATTTTAAGAAGGGAGTTCCATGTGATTTCACTGTTAATAATGTTTTGTTTCTCATCACTGCTGCTTCAGTATTTCTTCCTGACGCAGAGGGTATGAAAAGTAGAAGTTTCAGTTTCCCTTAATGCTACTTATCTGTTTAAGATGCAGTGGTTGGATATGCAGATGACTTCATCATAGCTTAAATAGACCATATTTATTATGTAACATTTGAAATAGAAACTATTTTATTTATTCTTAATATTGATTTTCAATTAATTCTAAAATGCTTTACTTTTTTTCCTATGTACAATTCTGAAACTTTTAAAATTTATTAAAATGTTGGCAGAGTTTTTAAAGTGAATTTTATTGTTATGACACTACTTTAAAAACCAAGACTTTACTGTAGCTTTTTAAGAAAAGAGTTTGATTTTTCAAGCTTTTGGCAGACAGTTCTTTGTTACTTGCTACTTGATAACTCAGTCAGTCCAGAAGTGCTTAATAATCCCCCATTTTTAAAGGGCCCAGTGATTATTGTAAGTACATCAACTTTAAAAAGGAGAAATGAAAAGACAAGACTCTCAACATTTTAATAAAGTCAGCGCAGCTTCTATCTTACTTTGGAGTTGGCAAGCTGAATGCTCCCACATATGTTTAATAACTTATTTGATGTATGTGACAATTTTCAACAAGTAGGCTAAACTAAATCTTACTTTGCCTTTCAGCTCAAGTTCGGACATCATAAGAGATTTAGAAATTGCTGGGATGTGTTCAAACTCATCAGATAAGTAAGTGTGAAATGAGATCATTGTTTTCCATGTCATAAAATTATCGTTGATTTATTTTTGTCACTTAGTTAGCAAGAAACTTGGCCAGGATGGTTGGAAAACTTGCTATTTTGGCTTGGAGTCAGAAAACTTCATATATCTAAAAAAGATTTGGTTGCAGGTGAGCTTCCTTCTCCTGAAGGTCAAGTTCCTTCCGTTACCCATTAGAATCCAGAAAAGCTTCTCCTGATGGTGAGAACGCCATCTTCAGTCTGGTATGCTGTATGGCAGGGGTGTCAAACTCAAGGCCCATGGGCCAGGTCTGCTCCCTGGGGTGCTTAGATCTGGCCCATGGGGCTGCCCTGGAGACAGTGAAGGACCGTCCCACGGTGCCTCTGCCAGCAAAAACGGAGCTCGGGAAGGCTGCATGCTGCTGTCCCAAGCACTGTTTTTGCTGGCAGAGGGGTGGTAGAGAACTTCACAGCTGGAAACAGAGCCCGGGAGCCCATTTTCACTGGCAGAGCACTCAGGCTGCCACAGGCGCCCCCAACATGAGTGATGTTGAGCTGGCCACACCCACCCTGGCCACACCCACACCAGATCAAACACAATTCTGATGTGGCCCTCAATGAAATCAAGTTTGATATCCCTGCTATATGGTGCTATATGAAGCTCAAAAACAAGGAAAAAATCTGGAATGAGTATGTTCTCTTCTGTTAGCAATCCCTGTCTTTTCCTCTGCCTTCTGTAGTATATTCCATTTCATTTAAGAGTGAGCCTTCTGTAGTATATTCCATTTCATTTAAGAGTGAGTACTCTGACCTTTCCAATAAAGCTTTTGGCAGAAACAAAGTTTGCCAAAGAAGGAAGAGACGGCCAACCCAGTTTTTGCTTATTCATTTTTGCCAATGCAGAATAAAAGCTGATATGAGTATCATTTTATTTCCAGGACTTCATGTTTTAATTGTTGCTTCTGTCTCTTCCAAGATTATAAACAGGCTGTCTGGTCTATGAAGACTTAACCCTGAAAGTATTAAAACTGTCCTGTCTTTCCATTATCATGTTGCCATTCTTATCCTCTTGGGGGTCATCCTCACATTGACAGTAATATGCTTTCCTCCCATCCTTGACCCAAACAACAACAATAGTTGATATTAAAAGATTGCCTCTGCAGTCTACCTTGACTACATATTAGTTGTCAGTCTTGCTGCCTGTAGATTGTAATGCAGAAGAGTTTAAAATTAGAGATTGGCAGAATCCTTGCCATCCTTTCCCTTTCTACTCAATGTCGTCTACCCATAGGAAATTGCCCTCCTGATTTGTTTTGATTTTCTGATGAAGGATAGTTTTTTAATTTTTGATAACTCAAGTCTAGTCAACTTCAACCCAGCTTTTTTTGTGTGATAGGTTAGTCAGTTTCAGTTAACCAAGCTCCTTGGGTTTGGGCAAGAAAAAAAGTAAGATAGCCCCTCTGTGGATGGGGGCAGGGCGGGCTTGCTCTTTAGTATCTATTTTCCTTATATAATCCTGTTAAACTGCCTCAGTTAGTTTAGCAAAAACCAATGCTCCAATCACACAAATTCAATAAGCAGGAGTGGATACAAAAATCAATTAGCAGTCTCTTTCCCTCCTCAAGGAGGCATGATGAGATTAGCAGTTAAAACACTGAATTTATCAGCTGGAAATCTGACAGATCGGGTTTGAGACTCAAGCATTATGTGATGTGGTGAGCACCTGTTACTTACCCCAGTTCCTGTCCACCTAACAGTTTGAAAGCATGCAAATGCGAGTAGATAAATAGGTACCACTTTGGGAAGGTAAAGTTCCATGTACCTCAGTGACTAGTCATGCTGGCCACATGATCATGGAAATGTTTTCGGACAACACTGGGTCTCTAGGTTAAGAAACAGAGATGAGTACCACCTCCTAGAGTTGGACACCACTGGAAAGGGGAAACCTTTACCTTTATCTTGTTTCCCCCTCCTCAGCTCCTCCTCCGTGCACTGCCCTTTTTCATGCAAACTCCCATGACAAATTCATGTTAGTTCATTCAGTTTTTATCTGTACATATATTTATTTTGCTTTAGGAAATGTGGGAACCGTTCCCAGTTGTCAGGTTTTACACTTGAGCTTAGCACTGAATCTCAGACTGTCCAAATGCAGAATTTAAGAATATAAAGACTCTCAGACATGATTCAGTTAATCAGAGCTGTTTATAATAGATAAGAATGAAGCCATATGCATACAGATTATTTGCACTCTGGAATTTTTTAAAAAAAGCTTTGTATAGGTGCCAGAGGGGGTTTTTTTCCCCTTCTTGTCTTTCCAAGTAAATAGACATTTGGCAGTTCATTTAGTGGCCTTGGACAATTCAGACATGTTTACCTAAAGATATTTTCTGGTCTGGGAACCACACATTTCTACTTGACTAAATTGAGCACTTATACCTAATCCAGTTTGAGCGTAGGGGCAAAAGAAAACTTTACACATAAGGTTGAAATTGAAATATTTGGTTTCTTCTATAGCTTTGCACTGTCTGGTTTGGTTAGGCACAAGAGAATGTATTTCCAGCCTGTATAACATTTTTTTATTTTGGTACCCCAGAGAGCTCTTTTTTTAAAAAAAAAAACAAAAAACAAAAAAACTGTGTGTGACAAAGTTGTTGCCTCTTAGGAGCATTCTAAGTAACTCCCTCCTGTTTTTAAAATGGGTCTATTGACATTTCCCCTGAAATAATGATTAGCAAGAAGAAAAACAAAATCATCTTGACAGACAGTTTATACAAAGAGAGAAAGATTTCTTGACTTTACTCCTGGAAGTAAATTAAAACAAAACACAATTAGCATGCATAAATTGAGAAAATGCATTCATAAATTGTTATTGCAGTGACTACTCAAAGTTTGTAGGGAGTCCTGTTAAACATTGCTTGAATTGGCTCTATCCTTTGACATATTGAGGTTACAGGTAGTTCTTATTAAGGGACCACATGTTCAGCAACTGTTCAACGAGTGACCTGTTCTCACAGTTGTGGCCATCACAATGAACCTGCAGTCATGTGTTCACCATCTTGGTGCTTGGCGATCAGCTTACAATTTTGAGGTCATAACATCACACAGTTTTGTGTGTGTTTTGCAACCTTTTGCAACCTTCCCTCCTGGCTTCCAACAAACAAGAAAGAGGGGAAGATGGAATATAACTTAAAGATGCAGTACATGAAGTCCTTGGCTTACTTAAAATTTATGTTGCTAAGCAAGACAATTGTTAAGTGAGTTTGGCCTCATTTACAACTTTCCTTGCCACAGTTGTTAAGTGAATCACTGCAGTTGTTAAATGAGGAACACAATTATTAAGTGAATCTGGCTTCTCCATTGGCTTTGCTTATCAGGAGGTTGCAAAAAATGATCGTGTGGCCCTGGGATGCTACAACCGTCAAAAATATGAGATAGTTGTCAAGTGTCCTAATTTTGATCAGGTGACCAAGGGGATGCCGTAACAATTGTGTGAACAATAGTCATAAGGCACTTTTTTCAGTGCCATTGCAACTCTGAATGTTCAGCCATTAAATGGATGGTCGTAAGTCGAGGACTACTTAGATAGAATAATGCAAACTTTAATCTTGTTAGGATTTTGTCACTGGTGGATGATAGAATAGTAGAGTGGAGATACTTTTGAATTTTATTCTGAATACAACTGTGTATTTTTTGAAACAGTGTTTGTAGTTATAGTTGTAGAAAGATTTAATCTTCAAATAGTAACTAATAAATTCTCTCCCAGATATCTGGTTATTACACATAACCAGTATATATTATTTTTTTATTATGATTTTGTAAGGATAGTAATCTGGCCATAGTTTTCATGTTTAAGAACTATGATCTATCTTTGAGTTTGACTTCGTATTAAATTGAACTGTTTAGATTACATTTACTACCAAAATTGTTTATGCCTTTTAAATCCTTTCAGTTTATGAACCTGGTTCATAATGTTGCATTAAACGTGATTTATTTCATTATGGTATGAGGCGTTGTATAAACCTAACTGCAATTTCTTTCAGTAAAGTATGGATAAAAGAAAGTACAGTTTAGTGTTCAGTGTGATGTGTAGATATAGTCACCTTGTATGGTCTGAAACAGAGGCTTTCCACCAAATGTTTAAAATCTGTATTAAATGTTACAATTTTGTAATAAATTTGTTGATGAAGATGTACTAATTTGGGCAGGTGAAGTCATTTGAGTAACTCAGGGTTCTCAAACTCTGGTGCTCTGACCCTCTTAATATAATTTCTTTGAACACACTTTCCCCATGACTAAACATATCAGACTATACTGACACAGCTGCTGATCAAGCAGTATCATTCTCCTTCAACAACAAAAGATGCAACTCTCAAGATTTCCTGGAGTTGTTCAACACCAGGGAGAAAACATGCGCACGCACACACACATATAGACTCAGACATTCACTGCAGGAAGAAGATGTACAATTGCTCAGGTCACCTGGAATGGAAGTATAAACTCCAGTATCAGAGAGAACACATCCACTGACTCCTTGACTATTTTGGAAGAGGGGAAGACTGAGCAGAAACAGTTCAATCCTAATCTGGTAATCTTGGACAATACTCAGGAGTGGTTTGGGGCTTGTACAGGAGTTAATGCTGGAAGTGCAAATACTGTCCAAGGAGAGATTTACACCTGGATTCCACAACTATCTTCCCCAAGACAACACAGCCCATACTTGGGCCCCCATCACAGTTAAGAAAGACTGCTGCTTTTTCTTTCATTGCCATTTATAACAAATTGCCATTTACAGTATGCATGATACTGGGAAAATCCTAAATTTTATTTTTAGCTCTGCACAATTCTATTTCAGTTACTTTAAATAAATGCATTTTTTAAAACAAGAAAAACAACATTTTAGGATAGCAAAATCTTTTATAGAACTTTCCTCCCTCTAGACGTTTCCTAGAAAGCAGTTTGAATGTTAAAGCTCTTTCAAACTTGGATTTGATGATGATTCCCAAAAAAAAAAAAAAACCCCCTAAAAGGAAACTTGGCAAACAGAAAAGTCTTTTTGGAACAGTAAGTAGCACTTTGGATTATTTACCATGTTCTCTAGGAGAAATAATAAGATTTATTAAAATGATAATGATTTATATTTGATTTGAAAACGTAATCCAAATTATTGCCCAGAACATGACATTTACGGACTTTGTAGAGGAAATGGTAAATGTTCAATATAAGCTTGATAGTATTTTCCAGTCTTTCAAAATGCACTTTTAACAAAGTACATTATATGTACAACTGCTTATTGCTTTTAAGAATTTTCTGCAGATTAAAAAAGTGGTCGCTTTCTTGTACGCCAACAACTTTCCAAATTAGCTTGTTAAGTATTTTGAGTAACAAATGTTGTACAAAAGAAAAGGTCTTTTAAACTTGGGTTATGTTTAAAATTCTTGTGATTTAAAATAAGGGTCTTCCACACAAGTTTGTTGAGAAGTTCAGCAGTACTGCACTTTAAGGGTGGTAGATTTAATATTTTAATTGACTCTCCTTTATCAAGTTGGCTAGTTTAGTTATTCTTGGCCTGTGTCAGAACTGCAACATAATTTTGCTGTGTTTTTTATATTTTAATTTGCACTTAAATGTTATATGTCATCTGTAGCTTCAATAGCAAAAATGTGAACAATTTCAGATTATTGTCTAGCTAACTTGCACACCTAAAAATCAGCTTCCTACATGGCAAACCTTGTAGAATAGTTCTGTGTTCTCTGTAGAAATGATAGAAAAAAAGATGAGTCAGTACTGGTAGCAGATATGTAGAGTAAAAAGGCATTGTTGAACAGAAGGCAGATAAATGACAGACAGACAGACAGACAGTCAATGATATCTGCCCATTAATGGTGCTGAAAGAAAAAACATTAGATCTGGCCCAGTATGTAAGTCACATAAGGCCCAGAATATTTCAGCACTGTTGGATGGCATCAGCCTAAGATAAATTCTTTTTTACATAGGAATCACTGGGAATCAGTCTTGTTTTTTAAAGTTGGCATTCCAGTCTTTCTCTTAACACACTTTCAATGGCCCAGATTCTTTAGCATCACAACATACTGACCACAAGGAGGTAGATAGAGAATAGTTAAAGCACATTGTGCACTGTCTTTGCCACTTTACCTTCTCTTTGTCCATGGGATTGTTAGCCTCAGTGTCACTTCCATTTAGAGGTACAATTCTTGCTCTCTGACTTCCTTCCTGGTGGAATGTAGTTACCTGGATGCCACAATTTGCCTATCCCTAAATGTTATTTCTGGTGAAGTTATACACCTGCTTCACTAATCATTGCACAGATTAGATTCCTGCTCTATGTTTTTGCAAATGCAGAGATATATATTATCTCCAACAGATTTGTTCTAACCTTTTCAGAACCCAGTACATGTACAAATTAAGTAGGAAAGCCACAGGTTAGAACTGCTTCTCTAGTGCCTTTTTCATGTCACTTCAAATTTCTGGAAAAATATAGTTTCAGCCAAGAAGACAGTTTAAGAAAAAAAACACAAGAAACAAACCTGTCCCTCCGTGTGATTGATTAAGATTGATTGATGTATCTCAGGACTCAGGATTTTTTTACATCATATAAAATAGTTATTCCTCTGAAGCAGGGGTAGGCAAACTTGGCTCTTTTATGACTTGTGGACTT
>JANHFR010006566.1:145192-158365 GCA_032468015.1 Mimophis mahfalensis | reverse complement strand
ATTTTATGGTTGGGGGTCACCACAACATGATTAAAGGGTCGCAGCATTAGGAAGGTTAGATCTTGTTGCTGGAATAATCTGCATATAGATTTGATTGCTACATCCAGTGAACAAACATTTAATACAATACTAAAAGTGTAAAATAAGAAACTACTGTTCTTTCTTGTTTAAAGGTGCAATTTTACTTGAAATGCAATTGTAATCATGTACTTTCTCTAAGGAAATCTTACAGGTGGTTCTGGGGGGGGGGGGGAGCAGAAGTTTTGGTCATGCATTATGTTCATCCTGAAAAGAAGTGGAGTTACTATTCTTCCTGGAAAGGAGACACTGACATTTTTAAAGATAATAATTAGCATATTTTTTTTCTCTTGTTTGGAGAAAGAATATGTCTTTGAAACTACTGCACACAAGCCTCTATCATATCCATTATTATTTCTGTCAACCAACGAAAAAATCGTGTTTAACATGTTTTGCATATAAAAGATCAAGCAAGACCATGTACAAATCCAATGGGAAAAGATCAAATAAGTTTTTAAAGGAAAAACTATCTTAAGAGAAACAGAGATCCATCCTCTTACATGTTTTTGTTTTTTATTTTATTTTATTACATTTACTATAGACATGTTACCTCATAGAACACTGGTTTGCTACTTTGCAATGTGGGGCAACTGATTTTATCAAACGGGCCCATATTTTATATTTTATATCTACTGATACACGTCATTATCTATATATTTCCATTGGTAGCAAAAACAAAAACCCTTGCCAAAACTAGAAAATTGATTTTTTTATTTGAATAAATAATATCAGTTTCCTATCCATACAATCTTATCATTTTTCTATTGTTCAATTTTCTACTGAAAATAGTTATTGATTTATTGTGTTAATTTCTTATCTGGTTGGAATCTTTTTGTAGGGAGTATCCATAACATTATCAGCACTTCAAGAGAAGGATTATCCAGTGATTTGTATGGTAAGAGGTAAATTCTATAAAGCTACACGTTATCAGTCTTTCAGGTTGTGGCAGTAAAAGGCACACAAACACACCTACACAATTGCTACAGAGCTGCATTTAGTATGGTTCTGGCATTTCGGATGCCATTTTGACAACAAGATGAATCAGTAAGCCTAAGGATATCAGGAGTTTTCAAAGGTTAGGATGCTATGATCCCACACCCCCAATGAAAAATGAACCTTCCCCCTCTCCTCATGAACAAACCTAGTGATTCCAACGGGGCAAGAAAAAAACATCCTCTATATACCTTCAGTAATTTCCTAGGTCCCAGGGCTACTGTGCTTTATGATTTCCCCTGTCTTAAGGGAATCCAGCTATGGGTAGGCACACTGAGTGTGTGGAGGTCTATAAGATAGGCTGTAGAACATTCTTACTCTGCCTGGGCAGGCATTTTTCCAAGTAAAGCAAGCCGTTAGTAATATGCCCCAGAATTTCCAACCCCCCTCAAATGTGCTGGTAGATACCCACCTACAGTTTGAGAATCCCTGCAGTAGATAGAAGGGTGTCGTGTGTGTGTGTGTGTGTGTGTGTGTTAAATGACCATGGGAAAATACTTCAAGAAGAAAAATGAGAACATGGTAGAAGAAAATCAAACTTCCATTTTTTTTAAAGTAATTAACACCAGGTATATTTATATTTACTATGCTATTTGTAACATGTATTTTTTCATTCATGATATTTATAAGTTGATAGCCCATTATTTTGTAGTTATTTCATGGTATTATTCCCTTCTAATTGATAATTCCACTCCATTGTTCAGGGATTTTTTTAAATAAAAGTTATGCCACTGAAATTATTTCAGTTAAATTGAATGTACTTTTCATGCTAAGCAGAATATTTAGATTCAGAACCAGTTACCTTTACAATTTATTCAGACTTGGTAAAATAATTTATTTTTTAGCTTCTAATATAGTGCATTAGATACTTCCTTCCTCCTGGTTAAAAAAAAAATATCTAAATGCCAGATATTTGGCTCTAGTAGCATCTTATGTAAGACCTAGAAGCAAAAACTGGAATGGATTGGTAATTTGAAAAGTACAATAGATACCAATATATTAAATTGAGTAGCTTAATTATTTATTTACATAGACTCTTAAACAAAGATGAATTTATTTCTGCAGAATCTTAGAACAAATAGAGATGTGAACAAAAAGTGAATTTTGAGAAGAGTCCTTTCTCGTGTATTGTTTACAAAGAAGAGCTTTCAGTGAAATGCTAGTTACATGATGGCCAAGTGGAAATTGCCTGTTGAAATTTGCTGAAGATCTTGAGCATATAAATATTCTCCTTTCTTTTTAAAAGTTCACCATGTACCCTTCGTTTTTTCCCTGGCTTGCTTTCTTTTTAAATATAGTGCTCTTTTAAAAGTAACATTTATCAGGGTCCAAGATCCTTTGTGATCTGAAAAGGCAGTTCTGCTTATACTCAACAACAATTTCTCTAGATTGCTGCAGGCCATAGCAATGCCCTAGGCCCCACCCCAAATCTCTATTTTCTTAGGAGCAAATTTCAGTAGGAACAAAGAAAGCTATGCTGTTGCCAGATGAAAATTCTATATAACATCTGTAGACCAATCTATTATTTGCAGAAGAACATTTCTTCATGAAATGTAAATGTTACAATTTTAAAACTCTAGAATTCAATGCCTGCTTTTTGACTTTCTTTGCTCTTTACTCCGGTTCATTTACCCCCTACCAAACAGTGGTAGGTTAAGATAATGTATATTTGATACGTTACAACCAATGATGCTTTGGAAATGGCTGAATGCAAGTGCTTGCTTCAGAATAGAACAGTGTTTTCAACTAACTCAGAGAGGGGTAAAATAATACAGCCTTGAATATTTAATTTCTTAAAATGCAGCTAAAATTTTGCCAGATTTCCATACTCTCAGATTAAAGTTTGGCCATTTTTAATTATATTTATTTATTTTGGTGTATTATCTTTGATAATGTCTCCCTCCAGAAAATATTGCTGGCATTGCTCTTGCTCCATTCAACAGAATATAGAGATCATTGTTTTCTAGGCCCAAAGTTGTCATCACAGTTTTTCTCTGAATTTTTATTTATTTATTTTTTGGGGGGTGAACTGGCCCACTGAAACAATGGGGCATGACCATTCTGTGTTGTTTCATTTGTGCAGTATACCCCTCTGATGTTGGCAGCCTGACTGTTTTTTCTTATTATTGGCCTATGCTATATTTCAGTAGTTAAACATATTGTTCTGTCAGTTTGTTCTTAATTCCATTCTCTTCCAAATAATATCTTGCGTTTTAAATTATCATGTGGAAGGAATTGTAGTAATCAAGGATCTAAAAGAGATTCTTATTCCTCAGCGGTTGTGGCAAAATGTGCGTACTCTTGGAAATTATAATTTTATATGTGAAAATATGGTACTTCTTGACTTTTAAGTCTGTAGAAGACCAAACTCATTTTAGATACTTTTATAAATGTTAGATGATCAGAAGATGACTGATTATTTTTATGGTCACCTTTTGTTTGTAAAGTATATGTCTGTTTATACCATTATAATAGATATTCCATGAATGGCTTCTTAATAGGTCTTTTTAGTATACTTGAACTTGTAATTTGTGATAGCTGTACATTATATTGACAGCTGTAGAACTCAATTAGGAAATTCATTTGCTATGAATGCCATAGAATTTATTGCTCCCAGATGAATTATGTTGGGAATCATCTTGTTACATCTGTGATATAAAATCCTTTGGTCGTTATAATGATGATTCTTAATGGAATATAGAAATACACCTTTTAACCAAGATTGTCTTTGCTGATAAATTGACTTTTGCTTCTGCTGTCATGTTTGTTTGCTGATAAATTTGTAAATAGTTATTTGCTTATGATATAAATGTACAGTTATCATTAAACATAAACTTAAGTACAGATAGCTGTCTACAATAATACAAATAATGATTCAATTTTCTGTGTCTGTTTTTTAATACAATTTGGTTGACTCTTGGTATTACTTTATACAGATGTGAAATTTGCTTTCTGTACTCATACTTGTTTACTGCATAATTATCAGTTTATTGTTTACATGCTTTTTCGATCAAATTTAACATGTAGTTAAAAAACATTAAAGCAATTCAAGTTCTTGGTTCTATTCCCTATCATGGAAAAGAAAATAAAGATGATGAAAATCTAATTAGGATAGATCACTGGAAGAGATATTTGAATATGAATTTTAGCATGGCAGTAATGGAAATCTACCACTTATTTTGTTAGTTTTGGTATTCTTGATCTGAGCACATTTATGAGCCAGGGTACAGTACTAAGTGTATTAAGAATTGATAATTTGTAAAGTATTAGTAGTTGTTATTCTAATGGACTTGCTTAATTATCTTACTATTATTAACGGTTTTCTGGGTGCACCCACTATACAAAATATAAGGTTGGTTCTTTCCCTATCTTTAGATACCCAACCTGAATGTACATCTTCCTGGCTTGCACAGACTAGCATGAGTTTTCTTGTGATAAAAACAGCTTTAACACTTCTGTGTACTTCTGATGCACTGACCAAAACTCAGCAAAACATGTACAATTCTTACTATTAAGTGCTAGGAGTTAGATATGTGAAAAGAGATAAAACTTAAATGCAGTTGGAGTGCAGTACTTAAATCAGTGTGTGGTGAAACAAGAGAAGGGAGTCAGGAATGCATAGGTGCTGAATGAATGTGGATATGAATGATGATTCTGAAGGAAGTACAGTACATTGAGACACAGCTAATCCTTGTTTAGCAACCACATTTGGAACTGGCCATAAATGCAAGCAGATTGGTTGTTAAATGTGAGCTGTCACAAGTGATGATGACCTGAAGTTTTGACATAAACAGAGAATAAATTAAGATCAAACTGGAAAAAATAGTATTTGAAGAGAGAGTGAATGGGTTGAGAGGAAGGAAAAGTTCAAGAGAGTCAAAGATGAATTAAGTTGGCAAGATTCTAAAAAGAGCGAGAGGGAAGACTTTAAAGAACAAAAGGGAGTATAGGAAGCAGGGAGAGGACTGACGAAACTCAGCATGGTCTGCTATGCTGGTATGAAGTTGTGTAGTGAGAGATAAAATTACATACTTTATTTTGTTTGCTATATCTTATTTTTTTAATATATTTTTTAATCCCATTTATATGCCGCCCTTCTCCAGAGACTCAGAGTGGCTTACAATCTGTTAAGCACAAATCAATATGCTTAGCAATAGCTTTCATTCCTTGTATATGCCTGCTTATTAGTGGCATTTTTACAAAGGTCAGCTTATTGCCCCCAACAATCTGGGTCCTCAATTTTCCTACCTCGGAAGGATGGAAGGCTGAGTCAACCTTGAGCCTGGTGAGATTCGAACCTGCACTAATTGCAGGCAGATGGTAACATTTAACAAGCAGTTAACCGTTGAACCATCAAGGCTCTTGTTTGCTGCATAATTATCATTCTATACCTTGTGTTTCTTACCATTATCTTTGAAGTGAATAGATAAACATGTACAGTGGAACCTCGGGTTGCAAACGCTTTGGTTCTCAACCAATTCGGGTTCGAAACAAAAATCCTAGCCAAGTTTTGAATCAGTTTATGATCCAAAACTTGGCTTCTGAACAAGAAACGGCACAAAAAGCTTCCTTTCTGTGCCATTTTTCCATCTGTGCATGTGCAGAATTGCCTGTGCATGTGCAGTAAGCGTCGCTTCAGGACGCGACTAATTCGGGTCGTGAATGCAATCCCAGAACGGATTGTGTTCGCAACCCGAGGTTCCACTGTATACATTATACAGGAGGACAAGATGGCGCTTTTTCAGCATGCTTTTGGACTGGATAGTGACATATATATATATATATGTTTCTGTTTCTCCTTCTAAAGTTAAACATATTTTCACTATTATTTTTAATTGTTGAAGAATCAGAGGGGGCAGCAATAAAGAAATAAAATATTTGAACACATTACATTTATTGGTAAAGGAGTAAGTAAGTTCTATGTGCCAGGCCATCAAAAGAGGTATTTGTGTTGGCAGCCATCTATATTCACTGTTAGAAGTAACAGAATACTGCAAGAGGAAATAATGGATTTTGTACATTCCTGCTTTTCCATCCCTTTTGCTGAAAATAAACATCTTACAGACTTAAAAAAGTTAAATACCAGATATCTCTGCATCAGTAAGCTAAAGAGCAGGGGGAGAAAATCCTTTAGAGGCTTTGGGAAAAGGGAAGCAGATGAACCTCATTACTTGTTGACTCTTTTTGTCTCAGAAAAAAAAAACCAAGAAGAAAACTCACTGTAATAAGCCTGCTCTAACTAGAAAAGAAAACACTGAATTTTGCATTTATCTAATAAAAATAAAGAGACTTAACAAGAAGGAATCGCCAGATTTACTTTTGGATATTTTGGGATTTGACAAAGAAAACATGCTGACTGATTTACATAATTCACTTACCATAGTTTTGGTGCACAGATTGGTTTCTTATTAAAGTTTATAGCTCTAATTAGTGATTACCCAAGGTATACTTTAGTGCAAACAACACACAGTTACCTTTATTTGATAAAAAAAACATAATAAACATTCATTTTTAAATTGTGTCTCAAGACAAATTCAGTGCTCAGACATAAAAGACATTTGGGGGTTTTATCCAATATTAGTTGTCTGTTTTAATAATGTGTGGTTAATGAGACAACTTGTACTAGGAATTAGACAGTACTAAGAAAGCATCTTTCTGGGAGTGTACATATTTAGTGGTCTTGTGTGCCCCTGTTCCATCATGGTTATGTAGAATGGCAATAAAATCTTCATTGATCTGAAATGATGTACAATATCATGACATGAGCTTCCTGGAAATTTAAAGGCTTGCAAGTTTCAAAATTTAAGATAATCAACTCAGCAAAGTATTTTTCAGGACTATCCATCACACTTTGCATACAGGCATCTGGCTTTAGCAAATTCTAATCTGGCCTATCCAGATGTGTTGTGTTATACGTAGCAGTGCTGGTAATTGTAGTTTTCAGAAATCAGAAGGGGCATTAGCTTGGGAGAAGTTAGCAAGTTCCTAAGATGCCCAGTTTCTGTGTACAAGAATTTTACTCCCAATCCAAATGAGTATCTTTGTGATTTTTTTTTAAAAAATATTCTCTCTTTCTCATCTTCAATTTCCAGTACTATATAGAAATTATGTGAAAAGATAAACATGATTTTTATATATAATTGTTCTTATAAAATGATAAACAATAAGTATTGCTGAAATTCGGATTGTCGGGATTTCCTAAATATCTAACAGGAGAATTAAAAATGCATCAATTGATCTAAACCCTGGGATTATCAATTGATAAATTCTTTGCATGCCATTCTCTCTGCAATATACTGTGAAATTGTAAATTGGCTTTATAATCTATTAGCAACCTAACAAGCATTTCATGTAATTTGGTAGTCATAAAATCTTATGGAATGCTTTGTATAGATATGAGAAATATGGCTTAAGCCGACTAATTTAGGACCCTAGGAGTAATGTTTTATCTCACCTCTCACCAGTCTTCTCCTAACATCTGTTGTTTGGAGCTGTAACCTCTTTCTCCTTTCAGACTAATAAACTGTAATCCTTTAGATCAGTGGTTCTCAAACTTTTCTTCACCCCAGACTCCCTTTAAATACCTTTTGTGGTCATAAACCATGTCATGGATTCCCAAGCCTTAACTAAAGATTTAGAACACTAGACTGCATCAAGCTTTTGTAGACCCCTGTGCCAACCTCGCCCCACCCCCCCATGGATCCACAGAACACAGGTTGAGAACCACTGCCTTAGATGGTTCACCATTGGTCAACAGACTTTTATGAGAAACAAGGTTTTAACTTCTTTGTGCGCTGAGAGTCATATGACTCTGGTGGGATTACAAATTTAATAAATTGATAAAATATCCTGGGTCATATAGTTGAAAATGCCCTGTAGTTTTAAACATACTTAATGATTTAGAACCACAATATTCTGCATGTAAAGTAAACAAATGCAATCTATCTGAAAAAGTATTAACTTACATAAACTATATTGCATTTAACCATTTAAACCTGATGCTTTTAAATTTCTCCTTGAAATTCACTTATATTTTCTTGATTTTCTGTCAATTACTGTTATTAGTTTTATTCTGTTGTTGTGCCTTACATTTTCAAATCCAAATTTTTAAGCTGTTATGCAAGATTATGTATTTACTTTTTTGGACAATTGGCATTTGTTCATTTGAAACATTCAAATGAATGTTCTTCATTTAAGCTCATCCTCTAATCAATCCTGGGCAGCTCCCAATAGAGAAAGAAATCTTTTTAAATTAATATAAGCCAAGTATTTGTGCGTATCCATCTTTAATCTTTAGTTTCTTGGTTATCATTTGCATTTTTTGCAATGTTCTGCTGTTTTCTTAATCTTTAAAACCTTCCTAATGCCACAACCCCCAATGTCTGTCTGTCTGTCTGTCTAGCTGGCTAGCTGGCTAGCTGGCTGGCTGGCTGGCCAGCCCTACTGTGCATGTGCAGGGCTGGCCGGCCACAAGGGGCGCCAGAGAGCAGTGAGGACAGGCAGGCAGCCGGGCGGAGGTGACAGGATTCCCCAATTTGGCTCGCCTTCCATGCCACTCCTACCAGCGCTGGACAAGACGGGCTGGGCAGGCCCAAAGACGAAGGGTGGGAGAGGCGTGGAAGGAGACAGATAGAGGAGTGGTGTCTCAGTTCCTGAGACCATCGGAAATATATGTTTTCCGATGGTCTTAGGCAATCGCTGTGAAAGGATTGTTTGACTCCCAAATGGGTCGCGACCCACAGGTTGTGAACCGCTGCTTTAAAAGTTTTAAAAGCAAATTATACTATACTTTCTATCTCTTTGGTACACTATACAATTGTATTCTAAATAATCTGTATCTGATAATAGTATGCACACACTATATATTCATGTTATAGTGGTAAGAACGTAAGTTTTCTTCCCATAAGAACATTTTGTTAAAATCTTTTGGTCATTGAATTTTCAAAACCCCAATCTTTTGCTGAAAGAGGGATATTAGCCTGGTCATATTATTCATCATAAGTGTCAAACATTGTTATATTATGTCTGTTACCAACATGTTCATGTAATTTCTCCCCTCTAGTATTATGGCTTAGTGTTAAAAACCCTAAGCACTACTCTACCTGAGTTTAACCCTCAAAGTCATAAAATCAGAAGTTCTTTTCCTGACTATTTAAAAATGCTTTAGCTAAATCTCAGGTAATTCAGAAAAATTAGCTTGAGTCTTCTAGTAAATACCTTAAGTGTTCATATTTATTTATTTATTTCTTCATTTACCTTTTCAATTTATATAGTCACTTCTTTGCTAAGCATCTCTAGCAAGTTAAAAGCACCAAATCAATGCATATAACACCACAAACACTTAACTCGCATAACACAGCTCATACTTAATGATGACATATAGAGCATCCTGACCCAGTGCTCAAGGAAAGAGTCACATATTCAGCCTCTTTCTAAAGGCCAGCAAGGCCTGGGTCATTTGAGTTTCAGAAAGCATAGCAACAGAGAAGGAGCTCCATAACATAGCACTGTTTAATAGATAGGACCTGGAGCATAGCAATTCTGTCAGTTCTGATTAAGTGGACAGAGATACTTGTGTAGCCCTTCAAAAATCCTGCCTCTGAACCCTGAAGGGCTTTATAAATGATAACCAGGACCTTGAACTGCAACCAGAAACCATTGGTCACCAATGTAGCTTGTGCATTAGCATCGTTATATTGGGATCTTGAAGTGTACCCATAACTACCTGCACTGCTACATTCTGAGCCAGCTATAGCTTCGGTGGCTTTGCAGGACGGTGCCTTGTTAGAATATATTGTAGTAACCAAACAAAGAGATCACCAAGGTGTGAGTGACTATGAGCAAATGCACCTGACTGAGGAACAAGCACAATTGATGTACAAGATAGGTTTGTCCAAAAGCTTTGCTCTCCATTGCTTCTATTTTCAGAGGCAAGTCAAGAAGAACCCCTAAAGTGCACATCAGTTTGTATGAGATGAAACAGCCCTATCCGGAATTAAAGATGGAAGATCTCTAGGATCAGGTTGCCTATAATATCCACAGTCGTTCAGTGTTGCTAAGCTGAGCTTGTGCTTGTTTCTGTGGCTTGTTCCATCCAGATTACTACAGCCTCCAAATTCTGAGGCAGAACCTAGACTATGTTACTTGGGCAAACCTGGGGTTAAGATATGTAGCTAACCTATGTTGCCAGGGGATCTTTCTCCATTGGGTTCACTTAAATCTCCTATTGGAGAGAACATCAACCCATAAACTAAGAGCCTAAAATTTAGTCTCCCACCCTGTCCACCCCAACTGGTACTAGTCCTGATGTCATCCAGAAGACCCTTGCTCCTTTCATATATGCTACTCCACAGATGGCTAAATTTGATCTAAAGATGGGGGGCAGGGTGTAGAGACCCTTTGATTATGGTACAGAATATGCTATGTTTGTGATTCATATACATCATATCTTAAATTGCTACCAACTATATTCAGTTTTTAATTGACATGTGTCTCCTTTTCTTTTAGAAAAAGAAGTGTGAAAACGACCAAACAAAAATCACAAGATTCTAGGAGCAGCCCACCAATATCCAGGAGTAAACGAAGAAGAAAGTAGCAGACATGCTATTTTGTTACAAAAATTTCCAAAATGGCTTTAAAATGGCTTCTAAAATTTTAGAAGCATATCTAGTCTTAAATTCCATTCCCAGCAATGAACAATGCTTCACAAGAAATCTACTTTTCCTGTTAATAGCTGTATATTTAAGTGGCAAGAAAGTACTTTATTACATTCAGAATGTAAGCTTTTAGAATATATGCTATTTTACTAGTCTTAATGGATAGTCTTTACATACAGTGGTCAGCAATTACTATCATCTTCAGTGATGCTCCTAGGACACCATTTAATTCAAATTATTTAATTAGGAAATGCTGATTTAAGTAATTTTCATTCTTTTCCTCTACCTCCATTTTTAGCACTTATGAATATGTTTGACTCATTATTCTGGATATATTTTGTAGCCCCTAAGTTGGACCATGGTTTATTCTTTCATACACTAAAATAAAAAATCAGAGAATTTGTATGTATATAAAAAAATGAAAACTTAATATTTGCTCTGAGAATATTGCTTTTTTAACTGTCATACTCTATATTTATTTATTCTTTGACATCTATATTCTTAGTACAAGATTCTTTATTAGTTTAACCATTAGAATTTCTAGACTAAAAGAAATTCAGACAAATGAAATTAATTCCAGAATGTATATTTTCATCTGCTGTTTCTTGATAAAATGATTTCATGATCATACCACATGGGATTATAATTATATACTGATATTTTGCCAAACCTAAATAAGTTAGCAACGTGACTAACAAAATGTCCACTCCTATGCATCAATTTAGATTGCATGACCTGGAAATAATTTTGTTAATCAATTTGGTTAATTATTCAATGGCCCAACACTTTCACTGCTGAAAAAATAGAAAAGGACTTATTTTCAGTTTCCCCCACCATCTCCTCCAAATGTATTTTGGACTGTTGGGGGGATTCTAGAACAGATGTGGAAGAAAAAGAAATTTAAGAGGGAGGACAGAAAATTAGGGTCTTGTTACACAGAACATCTGCTCACACAACTTTGGATTTCTCTCTCAGGTTATGTGTTCTAAAAAAAAAATCAGTCCTGTGATGCATGCTGTATAAGCTATATAACAAATTGTGCTTCTATCACTATTTGCAGGAATATACTGGTGAGATTACTACTAATGCTAATTATTTTTCTGTTCATATACATACACACATGCACACAAACAAATATGTAATTCAGTATTGAACATGGTTTATATACCTTTGCATGCTATATAATGAAGACTTTCTAATCTCAAATCATAACAATTAAAAAATAAATAAAGGTATTATCTTCCAAAAAGTGCTACTTCTGCCTTTTTGGGACTTCTTCTAAATCTGGAAACTTAGCTGCTTCATCTCTGAAAATGAATTTGAGATAATGGGCGAGGAACATGCTCACCACCTCTGACATTTATCCTATACAATGGAAACTCTGTTTGCGAATGCCCCCCGTTCGCAACCAAATCGGTTCCCGAACAAAAATGCCAACTGAGTTCTGACTTAGTTCCCGACTCAGAACTCGGTAGGCGAACAAAAAACAGCATGGAAAGATTTTTCTGCACTGTTTTTGCTTCCGTGCATGTGCAGAATTGTCTGCGCATGCGCAATGAGTATCACTTCAGAACGTGACCAAATCAGGTTGCAACCACAGTCCAGGAACGAATTGCGGTCACGAACTGAGGTTTGACTGTACTCACTACCTTGAATGAATGAATGGTGTATGTCTGCCTTCTTGCTCCAAAGAAATGGGAGAAAGTAGAGGCTACCCTTGGGTTAACAGATAAGGCTACAGCTTGGACATGAGATAGGAAGGCATTGTGTTCAGCCTCCATTCCCCATGAGTGGGTTGAACTCAAAGTGAAGTTGAAGCCTTCAGTACAAAAGGAAACTTTCAACTTGGCTGTGACGTGAAAGGCAGAAGGGGTACACTGATTTTGCCTGTGTGTCCACTGGTGGTTCCAAATGTAGGATCACACAATCAGATGAAGAGACCTTCGTGGCCTTAGCATCTCAATGTAAGTCCGAGCCGAAGTAGGAAGATGGAGGTTGGGTTTGCTTCAAGCTTCAGATCTGAGTCCAGGGTGCACTTTTTAACCATGGCAAGTTGAATGACATTACCAGTGCCTATTTAAATTTATTTGAAGATTTAGCACAGTGATGACAAACCTATGGCATGCGTGCCCAAAGTGGCATGCAGAGCCATGTCACCCGGCACACGAGCTATCCCCTCTCCCTGCCCCCCACGCCTGCGCACATTCTCCCAAGCCCCCAAACGCCAAAAAACCCCTCAGAATTTCACTTTTGTGTGTGTGTGTTTTCGGGGCTTGAGAGGTGCGTGCATGTGTGTGGGGGGGGGCATAGCGGGTAGCATGCCCTCCACACACACCCATGCGTGTGTGCATCCCCCAGCAGCCCCCCAAATGCCAAAATCACGAATTTAACATTACTGTTTGCATTGTTTGGGGGCTTGGGGGGGGCAAATGTGTGGGGGTGGGTG
>JANHFR010006562.1:58667-68761 GCA_032468015.1 Mimophis mahfalensis | reverse complement strand
ACGTCTTCGGACAGCGCTGGCTCTTCGGCTTGGAAACGGAGATGAGCACCACCCCCTAGAGTCGGGAACAACTAGCATGTATGTGCAAGGGGAACCTTTACCTTTACCTATGCTGTATAGTTTCACTGAATAGAGGTAATCCTCATGGTACAATATTTAATTGACCATTCAAAGGTAACACGGACCTCCCAAAAGCTATATACTACCCTATTTCAAAGTACAAATTCTACAGAACCCACCTAGTCATTCACCCCTATGACCAATAATAGAGACACTTTAGCGCACCCACTATTCCCCCAACCCATATCCTGCCTGCCAGTCCTCCAAAGGGACTGAGCCTGCTTTGTTCCCCACTGGATTTCACACAGTCATCCTCCATCCCTCACAACTGCTTATTTACCTTATGAAGATCTGCAAAGCTCAGGAGCTGGGGACAGTGAAGGAGATTAGTCCACTCTTGCTCGGCCATGTGACAGAATTCCAGCAGCATCTTTTTCCTTCCGCAGTGTGCATTTTGAAACCTGAGGTGCTGTAATTCTGGGCAAATGTCTGTGGAGATTCCCAGTCATCCAGGTCATGGTTGATTCAAAAGTCCTTTTTCAAAAGGCAACTGGGCTTTGTTTCTCCTTGAGGACATTTCACTTCTCATCCAAGAAGCTTCTTCAGCTTGGTCAGCTTCTGGGATGATAAGCAAAATGTCCTCAAGAAAAACCGAATCCAGATGCCTTTTGAAAAAGGACTTTGGGGACAATTTTGGGCAAAGGAGGCCTTCCCTCTCTTTCTGCATTGTCCCTTTGCCTCTTAGCTACACTATTTGTTTTCCATGTTGGCAGACCCAGCTCAGGTTTCAAAATGTGTGCTGAGAGAAAAAGGCTTTTTCCTTCCAGTCATAGCGTGATGAGGGAAAATCCTGTGATTTGCAAATTAATACAACAAAGCAGCCCCTTTCCTTGAGAGGTTCTTTATGAGTTAAGAAGGGTGTATGGGTATGTGCTGAGATGAGTCACTTGGTTGGGGGAGGTGCATGCAGGTGGACGACATAGGCCAGGAAGGACATCTGGAGGTTCATGAGCATGTTGGAGTCTTGTGGGGGTGTATAAAATGTACAGTGCAAGTCAATCAGGGCGCATGTTAGCACAAGTTAAGAACACACCCAGGTTATGGGTGCGTGAAAGTTACCACAGCTGTTGAGGATGGCATTAATGAGGAAGTGCTTGGAAATTTGAATGGGGATACTCAAGAAGTGCTGTGCAGGTCAGAGAAGGTTTATGGGGGGCAATGCAGGTTAGGGGGGGTGCATGGGTTGCACAAGAGGTGCCATACAAATGAGGGAAGCAACATGCATTGGTGAAGGCACTCCGGCGACAGTCCCAGTCAAGAATGGTACGCAGGAGTTCCTTCTTCCCTTTCCAGCAGGTAGTAAGTGGTTACTGCTGGGTGGGGAGAGAACAAGGGACTGCAAGTCTGAGTGGGAATATTGAAAATGAAGACTGCATGACTGTAGCAGCAGCCCACCACACAATAGCAGCAAGTTGCACTGAAGGAGCCACAGTTTTCTTAAATGTAATTCCCTGAGGAATTGTGAGTCCCTGATTTTGGATGCATACTGTAATTTAGCTCATTTGAGTTACCTTCATTCAAAAACTGTTGCCCTATGATGCACTATTAAAAGTCATGACAATGCAAGTTTTAGTAGTGTATAGATACAATAACATAAATACTTTTTATACAGGCATTTAAAAAATATTTTGCAACTGATGTTCCCAGAAGAGGCCAAACTTGCTAATATGCCCTAAACCTGGCCTATTCTACCAAAAAATATAATACAATAAAATAAAAATGAAATTTAGTAGCTAAAACAATTATATTCTTCCCATTATAAGGCTGTTTCATCAGATCTGAAATTGGTTTGAATCAATTTTTTTCTTTATAACTCTCACATTCATTCTTGCAAGATCCAGTAATCAAATTTAAATTGGGTCTTAGCTAATTAATATACTCTAGTAACATCATTAGTAGCCTATTGAGGATTGGCGTTTCTTTTGAAAAATTAATATTACTGCTGTTTTGTAGTGGTAGTTCTTGGTCTTTTACTGTTTTAATGACTCCACTAGAGACAGAAAAATAGAATGTCTGTATTTTAATTAAAAAATCTTATATATATAACTAATCCTTTTAATGCAAAGATGTCCTCAGCATTTTAGCATGACCCACAAAGTCCAGGACAAAGATACTTCAGCTACAACACACAACATCTACTCACTGAGACACATATACATCTTTTACAATACATAAAGTATTTATTTTTGATATCACCATGTCAGAAAAGTTCAAAGTTTATTAACAGGGCTTCTGTTTCAGGCAGTTGTAGCTTGGTCACATATTCTTTACAGACTTAATTATCAGCTTTGTTTGTATATATTTTTATTTATGTGAGACACATTGCTAAGTGATTAAAAATTACATTCCTCACATAAGGAACCTATATAAGGATCCTGCAATCACATATCTTCTCATATCTCTCATGCAGGGTCCTGGCAGTAAGATTGTTTGCTTTAATTGGCAAAATCTTTTCTATTGAAATGTCAGAAGGTAGAGACAGATAGGAGCAAATATTTGCCCCCAGTTAGTGCAGTGCGGTCCAGCAAAATCTCAACTGAAGGCATTTCCATGGTCTAATAGACACTAATGGTTCACCCATAGGAAGTATTTCCTTGGCAGCAAGTGATGCAGAACAAGAACTTATGGAAGATGCAGCCCAAGGGCTACTTGATAATTGGACCGTCGGGACATGCAGTAACATGGTGGGCAACTGTTTTCTGGGAGGTCTTGCCTTGCTGTTGCTAATGCCCTGTTGAACTCTGCACCATGTTCCTCCCTAGTTAGTCTGTCCTCTGCTTCTTGGGGCGTCTTCAAAATAGCAATCAGTTCAATTGACGCAGTTGAGGATGCCCTGTGAGATGGCATGGCAGTAAGAAGAATGGGGACAAAACACAAAGTGTTGTGCAAAAGAAAAGAAATAAAAATAAATTCTGTTTATTTTAGCAGAACCTAATTTTAGATTTGTCAAATGATTGTGATTTGAGCCAAAGTAGTTTATTAATGTGTCTTCAGTTTCCTGTTTCTTTTAAATTAGGTATAGTTTCTGTCTGTACATCACTTATTCCTTTAATTGCACTGCCATAGTTTTCTTTTTACTTCATTATTACTAGTATAAATCAGTAGAAAAGTCTTTGAAAAAGAGTGAAATTGTAAGCCTATCTCAACCAGATGCTTTGTTGAATATAATAGAAACCTTAATTACAACTCAGCTAGTATCATATTCTCCATGGAATTGCCTTTAGAAAGGACTTGGAAGCTGCAACTGTTACAGAAAAAGGTCACCAGATTATCGCCAATGGATAATAATGCTTATGCTTGCTGCACTGGTTCTAGGTATCTTTCAAGGGTAGCCAAGACACATCAGGCAACACCTTGCCAATATTGAATTTGCCTATATAATGAAAACATCTAGAGAGAGTCTATTGTGTGTCATGCATTCTCAATTCACAGGGGGTACATATACAGTAACCATCTTGTCTTGCAAAAATAAAGAAACCAGAAAAGGGACAAATCTGAGAAGTTCATAAGGATAAAAAATAGTTTATAACTTGATTTTTCAAAAGAAAATTCAAGAGCAGAACCAGTATACATAATGTTCCTCCACCTACATTCCTCAAAACAAGCTTGCAAAGTAAGTTTATAGGCCCCATGCAATTAAGCACATCTTAGAGTTGTACTTGACTCCATCTCTCTATGAATTGCACAAGACTGAAAAAAAAAAATGCTTCCTAGCACTCCTCTAGCTTGAATTGATTCTGGGTGTCAGTAATCTTAGTTGAGTTGTGAGCTTTTTTAAAATACTGCTTCAGTTATTTTATGTTGGCTTTTCTGTGAACTACTGGAGTTTTGCAGGATAGGGGAAGTCTATAAAATGCTGTAAAGGGTATAAATAAATTAAATGCCCAGTGACACAAGGCTATGGATCTCATGTATATCTGATCCAGATGGAAGCAGTTACGTGCCAGTTTTATTTTACAATTTTCATTATCTCAAGTTCATTTTCTTTCCCAATGTTAATGTTAATGTGTAAAGATATCCTTGACTTGGGGGTATTACTGTATCTTTAAAAGAATGCCTGATAACCACAAATTCCTACCTGTTCACCAAATCATAATAACAATATTACAGTAGAGTTGGAAGGGACCTTGGAGGTCTTCTAGACCAATCATCTGCTCAAGCAGGAAACCCTATACCATTTCAGACAAATGGTCGTCCAATCTCTTCTTAAAACTCTCCAGTGTTGGAGCACCCACAACTTCTGGAGGCAAGTCATTCCACTGTTTAATTGTTCTTACTGTCAGGAAATTTGTCCTTGGTTCTAGGTTGATTCTTTCCTTGATTAGTTCCCATCCATTGCTTCTTGTCCTGTCTTCAGGTGCTTTGGAGAATAGGTTGACCAGAATAGATTGATCATCAAAGACCCAGATGTGTTGGCTATCCAGAAATAGTAATTTGTAGTTGTTAGATTTATATTCAGTTCTCCTCCAGGAGCATCAGGCCTGGGCGGGAATCTCCCTTGATCACTCCCCCCCCCAATAACAGCAACCCCTGCATGGGCTGAAAAGGAATGGCTGGCCCATGGTCACATAGCAGCCTTGGATAATGGTAGTCATGCACCAAAGTTATCCCAATCTTACTCTGACATCTTAATTACTCTACCACATTGGGTTTCCAGAAGTAATTCTCCATTTAGGAATAACTCCTCCAAAAAGAGTGCTAACTTCTTCATCTTTTTGGTGCCATGAAAAGGAAATTTTGTTCTATCACATATATTGCTGATTGGAGTCTTCATTTTACACTTGTATGTTGCATGGAAGTTTTTAATTGCAATAAAAGCTTAATTGTCCAAATTTAGCAGACTTCAGATCCAACAACTACAATTAGAATTGAATACCTAAATAATGTCTGTTGTTTCTGAAATAGACCAGATTTTATTTATTTATAATTTATTTATAATTATAAATAAATAAAATTATATTTATAATTATATTTATATACCGATAGGACTCAGGGCGGTTTACAGGGCTTTAAAAACACAATACAAAAATTAAAAGAATTAAATCAAAATTAGCCTTACGTACATTTTAAAACCCCCTCAATCTAGGCCGGCTAGTGCGAAGAGCCAAGTCTTCAACTCCTTCCGAAAGGAGCGGAGGTCAGGAGCTGTGCGCAGGCCCACTGGGAGCTGATTCCACCAGGTGGGAGCTCCCACAGAGAAAGCCCTTCCCCTGGGCATCGCCCGGTGACATTCTAAAGCCGACGGCACCCGGAGAAGGCCCTCCCTATGTGAGCGGACCGGGCGGCCCTCCCTATGTGAGTGGACATAATTTGTATTAGTTTATGCTACACATATAACTAATATACTTGGTGTTTTTGTACTATGAAGATCTTTTGTGTGATGAAGCAAATGATATGCATTGATACAGTTACCCTAAAACAGGGGTAGGGAACCTTGGCTCTTATAAAACTTGTGGACTTCAACTCCCAGAACTCTTCTTCTTCCATGCTGGCTCAGGAATTCTGGGGGTTGAAGTCCACAAGTCATAAACGAGCCAAGGTTCCCTACCCCTGCCCTAAAATTGTATAATGATGTAAATGATATAAATTGATAGCATACACTGATACAAATAATGTCAACTCAGATTTAACAGTCATTTGGAATTAATTGAAATTGCTTCCCCCAAATTATCTGTTTTTGTTAGATTAAACCTTTGGTTAAAAACCTATATTCTATCCTCTCCTTTTATCATTTACTATTATGAATTCTACTTATGACTCTTGCATATTTTAATTACTAGAATATTGATATTCTGATTGAAGCTCCAAATTTCTGAAAAACAGAAGCAGTTTTAAGAGCTAGCCTGCGATAGTTAAAAATGAACTTTCAAAATGAGCCATATACATTTTGTAAAGTCTTGCTGAATAACTTAGTTAAATTGTATTTTTCCAAAAATCAGATTTCATATCATATTGATGTCATAGAATAAAAATGAAATGGGAAATGTTTTATGCAATAAATCAACTACCTTTAAGGAGAAATCCAGATAGCAATGGCTAGGTTCACTCTAGAATAGTCAAGAGAAAAATATGGATGCCTTTATGTATTTAAGCAGTTTAGCTATCTATTTATGCCCAGTTATTCAGCTCTCCCCTGTTAAATTAAAAAAAGCTACTTGAAGACATTACAAAGCAACAGCTATTACCCTACATGATAATGTTTGTGTAACAATAAAGTATGATTAGTATGTATTAATGAGCTACCAGGTTGAATATGATAAGGGTATATTGTGTAATCAAGTCATCATGATAGGAAGAATATATAATAAGGGGAGCAAATTTGTAGTGGGGGATGGAATGAGCTGTGGTGGCACAGTGGTTAGAATGTGGTATTGCAGGCTAACTGCTCACTGCCAGCATTTCAAGTCTCACCGGCTCAAGATTGACTCAGCCTTCCATCCTTCCGATGTTGGTAAAGTGAGGACCAGATTGTTGGGGGCAATACACTGACTCTGTAAAGGGCGCTATAAAGCACTACAAGGTAGTATATAAGTGCTCTTTCTATAGCTATTTCTCTGAACATTCCAAAAGAACAAAAGTCATCATGGAAGCACAATTAAAGGATAAATGCCTATTCAGTGTCAAATGAGGTCATTATAACTTCTCCAACAGTAGGATTTATTTTTCTCACATACCCTTTCATCTTTTGCGGGGAGGGGAGGGGTAAAAGATGCATATGAAAAGCACCAGTAGTATGAGCATAATATATAGAGAACATGACCACTTTTATCCTTTCTCAACTTTCTTATGTAATAAACCAGTTACACCCATTCATTCCTGGGAAGAGACTGAAAACGCTTGCTTGCTTGCTTGCTTGCTTGCCTGCCTGCCTACCTACCTACCTACCTACCTACCTACCTACCTACCTACCTACCTACCTATTTCATCTTTTTTCTGATGGGTGGCATAAATAGGTGTGATCTTAAGTTATATCCACAGAAGAACTCTCAATACATTCTGCATGCTAACATACACCTGTGTTCATGCTCCATTTTCGGTTCATTGCATTGGCATGAATTTAATCTCATAGTATTTGTTCAGTCTAATTATGTTATTATTAACGTGAGCAAAAACATTTTAATAAAAACTATTGGAATGACTTTTGCTCAAACGTTAAATCAATAATCGTTGAATTCATTGCTGTGTCCAATAGTCATTTGTCATTTTTCATAAACCATCCATTTTCATGTTCATCAATCATCCATTACAGCTGGAGAATGGAAACCTGTTGTTGGACATAGAGGAAAATCTTGGTAGAATCACTCAGGTAAGCTAATTCTCTGTTAGTTGTGAAAATAATTGTTCATAGATCTTTTAAAGGTTTAAATAGGCATTGGTCATTTAATGTAATAAGGTAGAAAAATACTAATTTTTAATATATATATATTGCATTTAGGAGAAGAAATTGAATAATACTTTTTCATGTTATTTTAAAGCATATACTATGTGCTTTAACATGTCAGTCGGGAACTAACAAGATTCATTGTGAAACATCATAGTGTTACACTTTATGGAATATAATTTTAGTACAATGTGACCTATGGATTATCTGTATGGTCAATTCTTAATGAATTGGTGGAATAGATTTAAAAAAAATTCTAGGCCCACGAGAATTTCATTTAGATTTGAATTATGACCATTTATCATGAAGCAGTGCTCTACTTTTGCAGATGACCAATAAATGTGTCTATGTAATAAAATATTGGACTATAGTTTATGAACATGAAAATGCCTGCAACTGCTATCTTCTTCTGGAGAAATGTGAGAACATAATCCTTTAAAGGATATTAATTAAACTTTCAGTCTGATATCTTCAAGGTTTGGACTGCAATGAAATTTTAAAATGTTTCTGCATTTGTCTTAAAAACAGATACAACAGCCTGAAAATCATCCAGCAAAGTTCATAAGAGAAGTTGTGTTGAAACAATATAAAAAGTATCATATTGTAACTTTATAAAATGAAAAATTGTTTAAAATTTAAGCTCTTCTATAAGTTTGTTGGCTGGCTCAGTGGCAGAGTTAGTATCCTGAAAATAACATACCATGATCCATATACCTACATAGAAACTTTTTTTAAATTAGAAATATCTTTGTATGCAGTCTCTATTCAATGTGCTATGAAAAAAAAAGGTTATACAGAATAGTCTAAGATGAATTCAAGGATATCCCAGACCAAGACATGAAAATTGACCTACTCGAGCAAAAACAAAATAAGTAACATGAATAATTATTATGATTAATGGAAAGTGATAAGACAATATAAAAGAGCTATGGATTAGATACAGATATGAGAAGGATCTATGCTGCAAATCAGATAGAGAAGTGAATTAAAGAAAAGTAATAAGGCATAGATCACAGGTGTCAAACTTGATAGCATCACGTGATGTATTGAGACAATTTTTTATTTCTTTGCAGAGCTGGGGTGGGCATGGACTGTGCATGACGCATCCGGCCCATAGGCTGCCAGTTTGACACCTCTGGTATATGTAAAACAAAAATAAAGAAAAAACAGGAATATCTTCCCCTGTCCCTCTACTTCTTGGTGATCCCACCTAAATTAAGGAATTGTGTGAGTAGCAATTGAGTGAGATTGTGGGACTACCACTTCTATATTCGGGGCAGTAATTACATTCATTGACCAGGTACTCATTAACATTACCCCTCTCCCCAGCTTAGTTTATATATGAAAGAAAATCTGCAAGCTCTCTCTACAAAGCTAGAAAGTCTGCAAATCTCCAAAGGCTTCGAATCTTTCCAGAGCTATTCAAAGGGATTTTTTTCTTTTTAAAAAACCCTATTTAATCTATTTGAAGATTCAGTTCAAAGCGGTGTTTTGAATCAAGACTCTTTTTTCAAGTTTACATAGTCATATTTTATATAATATTAATAATATATCCTTGCTTTTAAATGCAATATATACACACTATTCTTCAAATATTAATGGTCTTAAATGATTAGATTTAGTGTGTGAAAGAATTAATGAGCTTGGTTTATTTTAAACCAGTTTGTAAGTGGTCACGAATCTGTTTCCAAAACTCTGTATGTTCTGCAGGAACAGAGTTACCATTCATAATTCTTTGATTTTGTAAATTCTCTATTTCCCCATTTGTTTTACAGCAGAAAAAAAGTCCTCATGCTTAAAAAGAGGATGACCAAGTAATGGGCAAAGAAGTAAATATAATTCATGTTTCTAAAATCTGGCATATGTATTCATTTTTCTATTTACATAGGATATTTACTGAGTGACACTAGAAATGTTTAATACATAGATGTGTGTGTGTGTGTGTGTGTGTGTGTGTGTGTGTGTGTGTGTATTAGTATATGGAAATACTGGCAAAACATTGGACTAGAAAATTATGCATATGCAAATCAGGGAAATATTTATATTAACTATATTTTATTATATATCCATATTAAGAAAGGTTCAAGATTTAAAATATGTTCATTTTTATGTATAAGCAATGAAAGATCTGAAAGTAAAGTTGTTCAGATGTGAACAGCTGAAAGCAGGCACAGGCAGTCTGATGCCCTTCTATTTCAGTATTTAGTAGTCTCAGCCAACATGGACAATAAGGACTTTTCTGAATTGTAGCTTACGAACATCTGCAGCATATTAAGTTGCCTATTCCTAGTTAGAAAAAAACACCTGTTTGCAAATATGTAAAATTCAGCAATGTGCTCCAAGGAAAGAATTTCCGCCCTTTCAATTCCTATATATAAGATGTTCCATTGATCCAGTGGTCATTTTTCAATCCTCACAGGGGCTAGCAGCTTGGCTTATAGTTTTACTAGGATCACATATACCATTGTTTTAATGAACAATAAATAATCGGTTTTGTGATTGTCTAAGTTCTCATTATTGCAAAAAACATTATTATTATTATTATTATTATTATTATTATTATTATTATTATTATTATTATTATTATTTATTA
>JANHFR010006562.1:37959-58567 GCA_032468015.1 Mimophis mahfalensis | reverse complement strand
GCATCCAGGAGGACCCCCAAATTGCGAGCCCTGTCCACGGGGGGTAACACCTCACCCCCGATGGACAATGATGGAAACAACTGGAAATCTCGGGAAGCCGGCACGCATAGCCACTCAGTCTTGGCGGGATTCAGTCGAAGCCTGCAATTATCACAGGAATAGTTTTTGTTAAATCACATGGAAACATGTGATTTACTTCAAATAAAATAAGTACTTGCAAAGAAACTTATTAGTGTCAAAACAGACCATGTATTTATATTGTCAGGTTAATTTTCTTAATTTCATTATTTGCATGCTAATACAATTTCTCATCTAGTTCATCAGTTTGTCGTATCATCATGTTTTCTTTACATCTTTCCATAAATAATTCAATGTGCAGTTACAATTATAATAAGCATAGGTGTGCTATGTTTCCAAATTCAACTGAAGGCTGAGTTTGCTACACACTGACTATCGTTCATAACTAGAGAAACATATAACAAGTTTCACTTTGCCAAAGATGCTTGTCTTTACAATAATTATGTTCTTATGATGGTGAGGAATATATGAGTTTCAGTTTCAGACATAACATTCACAACTGGTTCTTTACCTCTGAAGCCATTACTTGTAACCTGATTGTAAAAAGTACCAGATGTTTTTATTCTTCTTAGAATGAACATTTAATTAACCAAAGCGCTGCTGTATCAAAGCACACTAGAATTCTAAAAGCTGAAGAAGCGTTTTCCCATAACAATTGGGAAATAAATCTCTTCTAAAGAGTAGCCGTTTTCTGTCTTCTTACTACACAAAAATGCAACCTCAAGAAATGAGTGGCATCATTAAATGAAGCTTTTTATAATGCTATAGGCCCTCCTCCTCTAGCCTAGTAGTATTTTCAGTAGTAGTATTTTCTTTTTTTCTGGAAAAACTAGTAACTTTCCCTTTAAATACAGCAGCTACTGGCATTCTCTTGGATGGGGAAAAGCCAGTTGAAGCTGATCCCTAGCAAGAATGAGTGGTTGTGGGTCTTTATACCTGCCCATCAGGTTAGGAGTTGACATCTTTGATTCTGGATGCAGTAAACTCACCCAGATGTATCTAGTGCATGGCTCCTGCTGGAAGAGCAGGTGGCAGTCAGGACAGAGGTGTGTGGGGTAGGGGTTTCACAAAATTAATCTTCTGTGCCAATTGCAAATATTTCTGCCTTGTTTAGAATCACATATCTTAGTTATCTTCTGTTGGATCATTGCAATATTCTCTCATGGGGCTGCCCTTGAAAAATTAGCTGAAAGCTGCAACTGGTCCAGAATGAAGCTTGCTCTGCAGTTCACTTGAGTTATATCACATCTGCATGAACTGCACAAGTTCCCAGTTACTTTCTGGGGGCAATTCAGAGTGATGGGTCTCAAAGTCCTACATGGCACAGGGTTAGGCTAGTTGCAGGACTACCACTTTTTGAAGGTATCTGCCTGCCCTAGTAGATTACATAGGATGGGCACACTACAGATCCTCTCTCTTAAATATTGTCACTGGTGTGTCTTTGGAGGCATGGCTTCTTGATGACCACTGCAGCATTGAAATTTGATAGATCCCCTACCCTTTTAGCCATCCAGAAGCCTGTGGAAACCACCTCAGTGGACATGCTTTAAAGCTAAGACATAATGGATTAAAATTTGTAACTGGCTTGAAGCTATGACAAATCACCACATTGAGTTAAAACCCAAAATATTCCTGCTGGGCATCATATCAGAAAATATTAACAAGGGTGCTACTTATTTGGCTTTGCATGTTTTGACAACAGCCAGGATCACATATGCACAATCCTGGAAGAATGAGGAAACCCCCATGGATACCCATACAATAAAAAAGATATTGGATTGTGCAGAGATGGTTAAGTTAACCCTAAAAATTAAAGAAAAAGACAATTCCGATTTTTTTTCAAATATAGGAAACTTTCTATAAATGGTTAAGGCACAGATACAGAACTTACAGAAATGTAATATTATGAAGTGTATTAGATGTACACTTATGTTTAAGATACTAGATTTTACGGTGAAGATATGGTAATATTGGGTGATAGTATAAGCATGGTATAAGTATGTACACATGAAATAAGATTGTAATTGTTAAGAAAAGATGAACACCTAGAGCACGTACCGCTTAATGTTGAAATGAAAATTTGTGATTTTAATCAATAAACTTTATTTTAAAAAGAGAAAAAGAAAACCACCTCAAGCATTCAACTAGGCAAGAGTTTGTAATGAGAGGTGGTTTAGTCTGGTGGCTAGGCAGAAGGATATTTTTTTTAAAATCTTTGTTTTTATAGATTGTTATGGAGCTGCCTAGTATCATTATATAATAGGCAGCCATATAAGTTATGCATATAAATAAGTACTGTTTGTTTGGTTCCTTAAAAAGTACCACAGAAAAGATCTAATTGATTATTTTTTAATCTCTGAGAGCCATTATTTATACTAACTTGACCTCAACAGTTAACATCCTTTTCCTGAAATATGTACATAAGAAAACAAAACTTGGAAGCCACTTTTTTAAACAGTAGTTTCTAAGTTACTTTAGACAATCTGGCCATTGAAAAGATATGAATTATGTCTGAAACATATTTGACTCTTGAGTATTAGTAAAGATGAAAAGTCCTGCGAACATGGAAGTTAACATGGTTCATATTAATCATTGTGCCTCATTTCCTTTCAAAGGGAAAAACTAACTATCTTTCATTGGTGTTGTTTCTGAAGACTTGTCAATCCAATTATAGATATTATTACTTTCATATACCTTCTGGATATGCAATTAAACGTCATTTTTATTTACACTGATTTCAAATTGTTTTATTGGAGTTGAACAGAAGGCCATCTATGTTTATTGTTGGTTTTATTTATTTGTTTGCTTATTTAGTTTGCAATATTAATATGCCGGTTTTCAGTGGCTGAAAATGGCAAATAAGACAATATTTTGATAATGGAATGAACTGTTTCAAACAATAAAAAAATAAGATAAACCAGCATAGAAGATGAGCAGACATCAGCATATAAGTGATGGTGCAAAGCTTCACAAAGATGTTAACAGGCTTCTCTGTATGTTTGATTCAGTTAAATACAGGTAGTCCTCAACTTACAACAGTCCATTTAGTGACCATTTAATTTTAACCACACTGAAAAAAGTGGCTTATGATTATTTTCACAGTTATGAGTGTTGCATCATCCCCAGGGTCATGTGAATCCTCTTTTGTGACTTTCTGACAAGCAAAGTCAATGGGAAATCCAGTTTCACTTAACAACTATGCTACTAACTTTAACAACTGCCATGTTTCACTTAACAGTAGCAAGACAGGTTGTAAAATGGGGCAAAACTCACTTAACAAATGTCTCACTTAGCAATAGAAGTTTTAGGCTACAGAGTGGCCATAAATCAAGAATAACCTGTACAGAAATCACATTAATATTTCTGCTCTGGGTGAGTAGAAAATCCCTTCCCAACAAAAAAAAACAGAAAAAAAAATATTTCTATGAAAAAAAGATACTAAACATTAAAATGTAAAATACTACATAATTTTTAGTGTGTTCCCCTAGTACCCAAAAACTGGCAATGGGTACCTAAATAATTTACTTTACAATAGGTAATGTTGAGAAATTTCTTTCTTTCCTCCATGGATTAGAAAAATATGGCTAATTCTGTCTTATTTTGAAATTATTTACAGGCTGTTACCCAACTAGAACTGTTTGGGGATATGTCCACTCCTCCTGATATAACCTCTCCCCCTGTAAGTATTGCTGTTAAAATTGCTGGATTATTTGTTGCATGCCGAGGTAAACATCTTTATAATATCAATATACAGCACATTTTGCTATTCATGAGAAAGACTGAAGAGTGAATTTGACAGGATTCCAAAAAGGGTTACAGTCATACTATCCAGTTTGGATTTCTTCCTCTTTAACATTGCTAATTATCTTACTTTCAAACCCTAATTATTTATGCTAATCCCCTGTGAAGTTACTAAAATTACACAGCCTTAGACTTTTATGAAGAAACAGGTGCTGAAAGAATTTGCATATATTTTAGAAGTTGCAAAAGAACACTTTCAGATTTTGCCAGATATCTACAAATTTTATAAGAATTTGGTGGAAACATTTCTCATCCTGTTTCTAACTATAGGTAGCTTTCTTTGTAACTTGTTCATATTTGTAACTTGTTCCCCGTCTCTTCTACTACTCCCACCAATCATCCACTGTTGGCTTTTCTCATTCATGCACTAGCTCTTTTAATTAGAGAAAGGATATGGAACTAGTTCTTGGCAATGAAAGCAGCACATGAAATATGACCTGTGACAGCTTATCAAGACATTTTAATTGTTTCTTGTTTTACAGACCCCTGCAACTCCAGGTGATGCCTTTATCCCATCTTCATCCCAGTCACTTCCTGCTGGTACAGAGGTATTTAGTTCTGTACCTTACAGCGCTGCTGCTGTACCCTCAGGTAAATCTTTTCTAATCAAGATATTTAACTGGAAATTTGAAGCTCAGTCTGGGACTAAGGGATGTTATTGTGTTACACATCAAAACATTTGAAGCCCTAGACAGATCTTGTATGATTTGTAATTTTAGTAATTAGATACTGATTCATACCTTTTTGCTCACATATCATTATCTGTAACATATGAGCCATTGCAGACTGAACATCACAGACAGAATGTTCACCTCATCTCAGCCAAAAAAAATTTCAATCATTCTTATTTTGAAAATTTGGGGGAACCCTCGAGAATTTAATTTCATAATCAAAGTAATAAATCACTCTTAATTATTAAAGGACTGTTTGATCCTTAAGATTATTTATTTTTCTTTTGAAGCATCAGTAGAACTAAAGGATGAAAACTATTGTTCAGTATTCTTCAGAGACCAAAATGCAAATTTTGTTAATATTGTGCCCCACTTTTGAAGCTCAAAAGGTTTACAGATGTTAAATTCACTTGTTCCTGCTATTTTTGAATTCTGAAACAGTTGCCATCGGACCCACTGCTAGGTCAAGGTGGAATTTCACATTTATGCTTAAGGTATACATACTTAGGCTATACACAGTTCATAATCTAAAAGCAAAATTCTGAAATGCTTCTATGCAAAAATATTTGTATAGTTGGTTTGGATTCCAGGGCGGTTGGTAGGCTGGTTGTTGGTCAGTGCATCTGTTGATGGAATTGCTTGTGGTGCGATAGGCCTTAATAAACTCATAGGCATGGGAGGCAGTAGCATTGCCAAAGATTTTTATGTTGCTCCAATCAAACTCTTCTAGCTTCACAGATGCAGCGGTTGAGTCTAAGGAACTCCCCCTACCTTCAACAAACAGCTTGACTTACTAAATTGTTCACTTTTTTTTTGTAAATAACATTTCATCTACTTTTGTTCTACTGACATTATTAATATATTCCTTTACTAAGCTCTTTTCTGCCCATTATAGGATAAAAACAAAAAAAAGCATTGTTCCAGCCTATACCTATAGATCTTTCAGAAATATTTTATATTCTAACAAACTGTTGATCTTTTCAGTCTGGACTCATGAGCTCATGGGCATTAAAATAAACGTGACTGAAAACATTTTGCTGCATTTTGTTTGCAAATGCCAATTCCCGTCCATTCCAAAGCAAGTTGGTGGGTGAAAAATGCAATTCCACATAGTATGGAAACTGGTATATTTGCACTTATACACACACTTTGGGAAATTATAATCCTGCCATATCATTGTATATCTCTTTCTCCCCCTCTCTAAAAATATTGCTTTTCTTGCAGCTTATATGATACCTGGATATACAGTTGTCATTTTTCCAAACAGGGATAAGGAACTAATTTCTTGCATTAATCGGCACCAACTGCACAATCTTTTCGGATAGTCTTTTCAGGGTCCAAATTATTCATTGGATGATGGAATAGTGTCAAAAATAAAAGAGGAAATAAATAAGTTTGGTGTTGAAAAAAGGAGGTTGGGAACAAGTTGGGAAATGCTTTTCCTCCTAGGTTAGGAGCATTTGTGCTTTGTTTCCATTGCTCTGTTTTTGACGTTCCTGCATTGTGCTCACTGTCCATTCTCTTTTCTTACCAAAGGTTATGTTGCAATGGGAGCTGTCCTGCCTTCCTTCTGGGGACAGCAACCACTTGTTCAACAACAACTGGCCATGGGTGCTCAGCCTCCAGTTGCTCAGGTGATGCAAGGAGGACAGTCAATTGCATGGGGACAAGCTGGGATGTTTCCTCCCACCCAGCAACCATGGCCATCTGTAGCTGGTCAGTTTCAACCCGCTGCCTTCATGCCAACACAAACTGTTTTGCCTTTACAAGCAGCCATGTTTCAAGGTACCATTGTTCCCACTGCTACTGTTCCACCTACCAGTGATTCCACTAGATCAAATCCACAGACAGATAGTCCAAGGCAGCAAGGTGGAAAAGAAATGTTTAAAGATTTCCAGATGGCTCAGGCACCTCCAGTACCATCACGAAAACCAGATCAGCCTTCCCTCAGTTGTACCTCAGAGGCCTTCTCCAGTTACTTTAACAAAGTTGGAATGGCACAGGAAGCAGATGATTGTGATGACTTTGATATCTCTCAGTTAAATCTGACTCCTGTGACGTCTACAACACCATCAACAAATTCACGTGAGTATCTCAATGTTTCTGCTCGAGCCTTGTTTCTCTTTTTTCTGAGCCATATGCATTCTGTTTGAAAGTGGGAAAACATGAACTTCAAATAATCATGTCAGATTTATGGTAATCTGTACATTCTGCTTTCATGAATTTCCCTTTGAATAACAATGTAATGCTCTCTTAAAGAGGCATAAGAACCAGAACTAGATTTGTATTCAGTAGCAATTTGATACTTTTTTTTTCTTCCAGTAGTAGCTATCCTTGATGTAGTGATAACTTGCTGGTTTTGAATTCGGAATTGCCAGCCTTACTTGTTTATTGTGATAACATTATTGCAAAAACATTTTATGTGGATCAATCCATGTACAACAAA
Source organism: Mimophis mahfalensis (assembly GCA_032468015.1). Lineage (NCBI taxonomy): Eukaryota > Metazoa > Chordata > Lepidosauria > Squamata > Mimophis > Mimophis mahfalensis. The sequence goes on along the minus strand of JANHFR010006562.1, from coordinate 51,571 downwards.
CTCCAGGTGAAAAAAGTGATATCCATGCTGTGCTGTGTGCATTTTGAACATCTCATGTAACAGTTGCCTGTCAAAATAGTTGACAGCAATATTGTTGATTTTAGATTTGCTTTCTTTCACAATCTTATTTAGTTATTTGAAATACTCATATGGCTCATATAATATAACTCTGTGTGGCTTCCAGTCACCAATTAAAACAATATCCATATTAAAACCACAGATATTAAACACCTAGATCAAAGTTAAGTTTCTGACACACATAAAATCCTCTCACCTACCTCAATGTATCTCTGTACTTGGTGAAAATCTGGGTTTCCAAAGCTTTTTGAAAGCTTGGCAGGATACACCAGGGTGAACAATGTCCCATAGTGCAGGTATGGAAAAGCATACTTCCTAGCTCTTATAAGGTGGCAGTGTTTAAGGGAAGGACTAGGAGTGTACCCATATCTGTGGGCACACTCCTAGTCCCAATGTGATTGGATTCACAGATTCAACAGAGTTGGAAGGGACCTTGTAGGTCATCTAGTCCAACCTCCTGCTCATGCAGAATGGGTAGATGTCCTTAGGGAGAGATGTTCCAGCAGAAAATCTGACCTTGGGCTTTAAAGATGGGCAGTTTTCTTCTCAGAAGAAGACTGATAGCCAGTGCAGCTTGCACAACAAAGGTGTTATGTGAGTAAATCTAGGGACACCCACACTGTGTCTGCTCTTCCATTCCGGACTGGTTGTAGCTTCCAAGTGGCCTTCAGGTAGCCCAATGTAGAGTGCATTGAAGTAATCCAAATGCAAATTGAGTAAGGCAGGAATGACCACAAGCAAAGACTCGCAGTCTAGGAAAGGGTATAATTAGAACCCCAGACAAATCTAGGCAAAGATTCCCCTAGCCACCTTCTGCATAAGCAGAAATCATGGATCTAGGACGGCCTCTAAATTGCACATCAATTCAGTCCAGGATAGTGCCATCCCATCCTGTGTTGAAGATGTAATATGAACTGGGCCTGGGGTACATAAACCCAGAGCTACTCCATCTTGCCAGGATTCATTGAAGCCCATTCCTTCTCCATCCAGACCCTTACAGCCTCCAGGCACTCAGCCAGCGCCACATCATCTGTCTGACTAGGGGTAGAGATATATAAGTTCATATCATTACCCTAATTATAGAGGTATCTCAATCAGTGTTGGTATCAGCAACAACAGCAGTAATTTTGAGAACATGTAGAAGACTGTAAATGCTAAAATAATATATATTGTACTTTTTAAACATGTTAGAATCAAACTCGGTATGCAGCAACCTGCTTCCCTCCCCCCGCCCCATTTATATACTGCCAGTTCTTTATCCATGGACTTGTCAAATGAAGGATGAAACATGTATGATTTTTCCTGAAGCAATAAAATTAAAGTCACATTTTAAATCCTATTTGTTTTAAAGAGTGGTCTCTAAGCACTTTATTAAGGAGAATCTTAACTTTTAATTAAGCCAGCTTGTCATAGCCACATATGTTTCATCACCAAGTTCATAGATCACCCCATTTTTCTCACAACAGTTCAAGAGGTTGCCAAATGACATTTAGAATCCACAGCACTAATTTTTGTTATTTATTTGTTTGATTGATTGCTTTTGTTAGCCCCAACTCCTGCTCCTAGACAGAGTTCTCCATCTAAATCCTCGGCATCTCATACCAGTGATGCTGCTGCCGATGACCTCTTTGAAGAGGGCTTTGAAAGCCCAAGCAAAAGTGAAGAGCAAGAAGCAGTAAGTAACCCAGCTCCCATTCATTAATATATTCACTCATTTATTTTGGCTGAACCGTTAACATAATTCATAGATTTGTACCTTTAAATTTTAAGAGAAATATGCACATTTAAATTTAGAAAAGTTGTTTAACCTTCCCACTTCCTTTACTTCTCCTCCAACTGCCACTTAAAGTTCTTTCACTATTCTCTTGGTTATTCACCACTAATAACACTTGTGGAGTATGATATACAGCTTTCTGATCAGCCCTATAGCTTGACATTTACATATAGAAATTGTCAGTTTATACAGTTTATTGGGGTGTTTCTTCTTTTTATTGGTTTCTACTTAACTGGACCTTCATGGTTCTATTCTCTTGCTACCTCTTAAAAGAGATAAGATTCAAGAAGTATAGAAAGAGGGTAACATGAAAGGATATAGAATCCCTTTAAATTTATGGTTCCTAGCTGGTAAGGACAAAAAGATATACAGTGCTACCTCAGTACTCATTATTAATTGGTTTTAGGAGGGATGATGAGTACTAAAAACAAGTACCAAACAAATCATGTGACTTACCACATGACCTTTTTTCCACCCAGGAAGGAATTCCTATCTGTTCTTTCCTGTGTCATTGACCTTCCATCATGGCTGACTTCCTATCCATCCTCTATGGCCATCTCCTGCATGCTTCCTGGCATAGCTGACTTCCTATCTATTGTCCACGGCCCTCTGCCTCTTTCTATCACAGTGTACCAAACAAATGATGAATACTAGAACAACATTTTTACATCAAAATGCAATACCAAATTCAACAGGATTTGAAGCAGTTGAGTACTGAGGTACTACTGTAAGGACAAAAAGGGCATAGGCAACTTAAGAAGCGTGCAAAACATTGTACCCTTCCACTTAAAAGTATGGCAACATTTTAAGTTCTAAGTTGGGCTACGAGGTCTGGCTTGCATAAATCTGGGTGACCAAATCTGGGTTACCACTGGCTGGCAGCAAAAATTGTATATCTTTCCTATCATCAAATGGTTGCCATTTTTTGTGCCTTCCTTTGTTCTGCAATCAGGATTATCGGTCAACTCTTATCTATTAAGATAAACTTAAAATCTGCACCAGTACCTAGACCTTATCACAGTTTTCTTACAAATACAAAAGTAAGTAGGATTTGAATGCAAAATGAAGTGTTTCAATTGCACAGAGAAAGTTTTGGGTAACCTGTGTATGGCTTAATACTCTCTTAATACTTCTCTTAATACTCCTCCTCCTGTGCTTGAACAAGGAAAGGGATTAGTTGGAAGTCATGCTTAATTTGCATTCAATAAGAATGTATTAAAAGTTGAAAAGGATAACGCTCAGGAAAAGGGGGTACATATAATTACAGACTAATTTAACAAAATGGTACAAAAAATCGGAAGATGATTTGAAAATATATGTTTACATAAAATAATGTAGTAAATCAGAATAACAAAACAACAAAGTGATTCTGTTCAAAAATCCACTTCTTTAAAGAATTGTTTTTATGTCCACAAATTAAATTTCCACTAAAAGCCATGTGCCTTGGGTGGTTTTATTTCACAATATTTAGAACAGAACAGAACAGAGTAGAGTAGAGTAGAGTAGAGTAGAGTAGAGTAGAGTAGAGTAGAGTTGAATTGAATTGAATTGAATTTACAATGCTAGTATTATCCACAAACATGGACTCAACTAAAACATTACTTGCAAATTGGTTCTATATTCAGGATGGCCGTTTCTTTTTCTTTTTCTTCTTTTTTTTTAAAGTATCTTATTTTTAAACATTTTTTTTAAAATTCCCACAGAATCTCTATGTTTTGGGAGGGGATTTCCTGAGGGGAACTTTTGATCATGATTCTGATTCTTGGGGGCTGTGATAGGTTTCTCCTCTCCATTCCTAAAAAATAGTGCACACTTTCCTAGCAATATGGTCATGAGGACTGAATAATCCCATAAAATCAGGGTCATGGGATGTTCGATTCATTTTGGCCTTTCATCCACAGTGGGCAGCTTTGACGAAATGCATTGATGGCATGAAAATAACCTCTGATGTTGTTTTCCTTTCTGCTGTTGAAAAAAAAAGGTGTTATGTTCTTATATTCTAGCCTGATGGATCTCAGGCCTCATCCAACAGTGATCCATTTGGTGAACCTATTGGTGATACTGTAAGTCCACAGGGCGATAGCTAGATAGCGCAGGTTGGGGTAGGTATCTGTCCTTCTCTCTGTCTCTTTCACTCACTCACTTTTCAGCCATTCCCTTTCACTATTGCCTGTCTTCATTTTCTTGGATGCTACATGTTCAGAATTTCATTTTGTTTTTCACTTCACTACTTCTCACACCATAATTCCGTTTGCAGATGGTGTCAAAATACTGGCTTTTGAAATTACAGTATAATAGAAAGGAAAACATGTATTAAAGTGGAACTGGAGATTGTGACCATTAACCAGGAAAGAAATCATGCATTTGTTATTGTCAGTCTCCAATTTCTGGTATTCGTGATAAGCTATAAATATTCCATACACTTATCAACTGTTGGTTAAAATGACACAATCAAAATTGAAATTTGCCTTTCCACCCCATAGCCTTGTCAATAATCTCTTGAAAAATTTACTAACAATTTGATTCAAAATTGTTACTGATATATAGGTTGTTAATTCAGGCAGCAGTCTTGCTATCATTCCCAACTATTGTTTAGTTATACATTTTTCCATTACCGAATTTAAGGTGTCGTGTTGTTGTAATCATTAGTGGCTCACCTTGCATGTTGATAGACCTTTTTTAAGCTGACTGTGGCTATTTTTATACTGGCATGTGTTTTGTCTGAATGATTGTAAAGGTGCAGTGCTTGTGAGTGCTGAACGTACCCATCTAATTTCAGTTCTACTATTGCCATATTATATATATACTTCATACATGGTGAATTGAACAAGATTAAACATGTTGTGATTTACTATTCTTCTCTCTGTATAAAACATCTGAAGCAAATCCATAAAAATGAAGGAATTATTTTTAGTACATAAAGTATATGCTTTCTAGACTTAAGAATGTGGGATGGGGTTATTGCTAATCTGTTTCACCAGTCACAATAGGTGAATGCACCAGGCTTTCCTGAACACCATATCCTTGAATTTTAGCCTTGAACTTTATTTACTAACGACCACAGCCATTCAGCAGAACCAAAAAAAGGACAAATAACAATAACTCAAGTCAGCTCATTTCATTGTTCTGATGAAATTCATAAAAATGCAACCACACCTGAAACATTTTTATCCCATTTTGGTTGGTTTGCCAAGGTACAGATAACCCCATCAACTTATCACTTTTCTATATTTTTAAATAGTACAGTGCCAATGCCAACAGTCACTAGCTTTATATTGTTATATATTTTCAAATAGATCAAGTATGTGAACTAATTTACTTTAGCCTGCCATCGTATCACTGATTTTAAATTCGCCCACTTTTAAACTGTCTGAACAATTAACTTTTTTGTCTCTCTAGCTCAGTGGTTCTCAACCTGTGGGTCGGGACCCCTTTGGGGGTCAAACGACCCTTTCACAGGGGTCACCTAAGACATTGGAAAACACATATTTCAATACAAATACAGGTATATGTGAAAATAATTTTATGGTTGGGGGTCACCACAACATGAGAAACTGTATTAAAGGGTCGCGGCATTAGGAAGGTTGAGAACCACTGCTCTAGCTAAACATTGTAATAACATTCATAGACAAAAATAGCCTTTAAAAACATAAACAAAGCATCCATTTGCTGTTTTTACTTCTGGCCTCTGAATGTGGAAGAAGAATTGTTAGTCTTTCCATTTTGAAATAGCATCAGTGGAGAAATCTGTTTTAAAAATTGTTTGGTTTTTGGTTTTGGTTTTATTGGATTTATATGCTTCCCTATTCCTGAAGGACTCAGGGCGGCTCACAAGATAAAAACACACAATACAAAAGTTTAGAAACTATTAAACAAGAACTCCAGTAACCAATTAACAAATACAATTTATAAAAGCTAAAATTTCATAGAGTTTATTTCATAGTACAGGGAGGAATACAGGAAGAAATATTCTTCAAATCTATTGGATCCTGATTTCTTCTGTATAAGAAAGGACTATCTCTTCGTAGAAAGGGCACTCTAGATCTAGCTATCCTAGCAAGTCTATGATAATTTATAGTCTAGAATGAACTGTCATTCCCCATTTAGCTTTAGATTTGCTCCATTTTGTTGTTTGCAATGTTGTTTAGACCAATTTCACCTGATAATCCTTGTTTTCATAAACTTTCAATGTTATAAGCATTTCATTTTTCTCTTTTTTAAATTCTTTTTTCTTTAGTAAAAGATTTCTTTATTCTTTGGATTTTTTTTTGTAATTAAGTACCTTATCGATTTTCAATCCTAGATTATTGTACTGTTCTCTGCTTAAACGTCTTAAAGAAAAGTTTTCCAACTTGAAATCCACAGCTATGTTTTTTAAGGACTTCTCACAGACAAACCTGGAATCTGCTCAAAAATGAAATCTTTCCCTTGATTTATGTTGGAAAGCAAAAGATGGGAACGTTATCTGAAAACATACTTTGAAATTAAAAGAGCTCCTTCTTGGATAACATTATTAGTTTCTAATTCAATTTGAGATATTATGGAACACCATACAACAGTAGTATGCTTTTTGTCTTTTATATGTTCTTGTTTCCTCTAAAATTCTTTCTGCATATCCATAAAAGTCACCATAAAAAATGCCAAGCAAGAGTTTTATAATATAGGACATTTTCACATTTTGCGTGTCAGATCCTTGAGGATTTTCAATGTAAGGCCACAGTTAGCCTCTCTCCTCAATGTTTTCTCATTGGCTACTGCTAAAACTGCTACTGGGCAAAGAAAGAAGATAAAACCTATGATGTTATTACAGTTTTAGACCTGTTTTTTTCTTACTAAAAGGAGATATCACCTGTAGGATCAATCCTGACCTTGCTCAGTCTTATAAACAACCTGTTAAAGGAATTGTATTGGTCAAATATAGTTGATCATAAAATTAATATACTTAATCATAAAATCCCACACCCAAATCTCTAATACAATACTGTTCCAAGGTTTCAAAACTCTCCAATCTTTCTTCCCTTCAAAAATAAACTTTAATTTTTTTAATGGTTCTAGTGCATTTTCCCCTCTGTCTCTGCAACCTCTCTAATTGCTCACTTCTGCATCTATATAAATACATAATCAATCACTACACAAAGAAAGTTCCCTTTACCACCAAAAGATAGGAAAGGGCTGCCATGCCAATCAGTTCTTCTTGCATCGATCTCTTCAGAGAAATACAGAGTTAAAAACATTCTTTGTTTCTTTGGGACAGAAGTGCTTATTGCCTTGAGTTTGCTTATCTGCTATGCTGATCTGCTGTTAAATATTTATACAGGGCTTTCCTTCTGACTGGGTGATCAGGAAATAGGAGACTTGTTTTCTCAGCTTATTTTCAGCTTATTGATCAGCCAGGCAGAAGGAGAATATTCTGCTAAATGTGCAGCATAAACACGGACAAACAATCCTTTGGAAAACATTAAGTTCATAATACAATTTTTTTCTGCCATTCTTGTTACATTAGGAAGAAAAATCCATCTATTGTATAGGATACTTCTCCTTTATCCTAATAGAGTAGTAGTGTAAGCGGATCAGTTACATTACATCCATTAATCATTTTAAGTTGCTTAAATAAAACTTCCTTAGAAGAATAATACTGAATGCAATATGTTCACTAGCTTGAAAGCCAACCTATATAAAAGTTTTGAATTGTCCTTTGGGGGCTTTTAATCTTAGGAAAACATTGAGGAACACAGAATATTTGAAAAAATAAGACATGCTTCTTATTTCTGCCAAATAGACATGATAGTGGAAAATAGTAAGGATCATAATAGCAGAAATTTATTAGCAAATTTGTTTAATCCAAAACTAGGTAGAATATTAAATTTTGAACATAAAAATCAAGTGATATTCTGGAATAATTTTCCATGCTCAATTTTGTTTAATATTTTCCTCTAGTGTCTTATCTGAATCTGCATTTACTGTAACACAGATCTACTGAACAAATTGGTTAGTATTAATATGGTTTTTCTATTTTATGGGGTGGGGTTTTATCAATTTTTACTTATGGAGAACTTTACTTTCACACATTGGTAAAAATGTCAAACATAATTACGGTGTCATTTCCTAATTTTTTTAATATTGATTTTTAATAACATTTTCCAAAATGCTGATTTACTGGATGCATCTTCTTTTACAACATATTATTTCCATCTATACAATAACATTCTTCATCAACATTCTGAACAATAACATTTGACAGTTCATACTTGATTTTCACACTTACGTATCAAGAACAACTTGCATGGAGAATAATTAATTGGTTCCTATATTGGCAGCAGGAGAATGGCAAAACCTTTATACCAGGGCAGGAATTTCCAATTATTTTCAGGTTATTGAATCTATTAGTTAAAAAGAAAACTTTCTGGACCCCTCATCAAGAGACAAAATTTTAGTAAAAAATTGTGTTTAGGTGAACATTTCCTTCCTTTAGTGTATCATGGAACACAATCAAGATCTCCTGGAGCTCTCAAGTTTTGTAAATCATAGTCTAACATCTTGTTCTAGGGGATAAAATTGAGTGTATCCCAGAAAAAGGTAGAAGACTACTTAATGAGGCAAAATCTGATTAATAAGAGTATATCTCGTCTCCTATTTTAAAAATTATGTGAAATGCAAAATTTGCTGCCCTTTTGCCTACTCACAGGTTGTTTAGATTACTATCTAAAAATCAAAGTACATATCTACTCAAGATGAGTAGTAGTATTTTACCATTAATAAAAATTGTTAAAGAGTAAGCAAATAGGATTTATTCAACTGTACCAAAAAGAAAGTATTTGCTGGCATCAGAAAAAAAGATTCAAATGCTAGATATAATTTTAAAAAATGTGAATAACTTTCCAGTTCTCCAGAATCATCATGGCTTCTATGAACAAATTACTAAAACCAGATGGAATCAAAAATGTAACTGTTGTATATTAGAAAGCTTGATACCTTCTAGATGCATTGGACTTTTTCATAATTCCAGACTGAACATAGCTCTAGCAATTATGGAAGCTCAAATATAATACATCTAGAAGCCTAGCCTTTAGAGAACGTTCTCTGAACTGTGCTAAACTTCCCTAAGATGATGAAATACTACTTTAATTTATTGTAACAATTTACCAAATTGCATATTGCTGCTTTTCATGTTCATTAACCCGTCTTCACATTGCTTGACATTTGCATAATCTGTATTTGCCAACATTTGTAATGCATTTCGTCTATTATAGTTTGGAAACATCAGAATTAAAAGTATTAAAGTTTTGAATTTATATTATATTTTGGAATTCTAAGGACATATTTATTCTGGTTTTATTGTTTTTTTAGTTTGTTTTAATTATTAGCTGCCCAAAGTTATGTATATGTATATTAATAAAATAAATGGATAAATAAATATTTAGTGTGTCATCCTTCTTTTGGACATCATTCTGAACTCAGTAAATGAATCATGCTTCCATTGCAAACCTAGAAAAAAATGGAATGGAATAATTTTAAATCAGTAATGTTATTAGCATGAAACCATATAGTGTAAAATGTTACATATTACACTGAGAGCAGAACAATAATTTATTCCTGTGCATTCAAATCACTTCTTTTTTTTGTTGCCAAAGAGTGTAATTTCTTCTACATATGTAACTGACTTTTTAAAAATATCAGTATTGTAGAGTTACTGTTTTCTTTTTCTTAAAATTATCTTTTTTGATATTATCATAACTCAAATTATGTGTGTTTGTTTGTTTGTGTGTGTGTGTGTGTTTATATCCCACTCTGGCTATGTTCTGTGGGTCTAATGTTCACATTCAAATGACTAGAATTATCTCTATTCATTTTTTTCCTTTCTATTGTTTTTAGGAAAGAGAACCACTCTATGCCCAGATCAACAGACCTAAGACCTAAGAAATAGCATTGACCCACACTCGTGGCACTTCAAGTCTCAAATGAAAACTCCAATCTTGACAGGCCTTTGGCTCCTACTACTCTTACTAATATTATTTAGTTATCTCACCTAATCAAGGATAATCACATCACTGGATTAATTCGACAAACAAGATGTTTTGGCAACTCTGTTTGGCAGAACATTGCTTTTTCATTTTTTCTTATTTTTCAAAACCCTATTTTCCTAGCGGGTGAAAAATGTCATCTGCGTTCCTACAACTTTCCAAACTCCTTTTCTTCTTGTTACCTTTTGTTGTTTCTAGGACTTCATATAATGAAAGTAGGTGATCCAAATCTATTACATGACAACTCATTGTTTTATAATACAGAAACATAGAGAAAGCAAACACATCCTAGTCACCAGTTATTGAGCAACACACAACTGCACATTTGAAGATATGGTAACTTTTTTATGGCCATCACAAACTGATCCTTCTGTATTTTCACCCAGTATACCAGCCTACAACAGCATATGTGAAGGAAGTATTCAATTATCTCATTTTTTCCCCCATTACTTAAAAACTGGTGACAGACACTAGCAGCAGAATGCCTCCTGTGAAAATAATTCTCAACTTGAAGTCATGGAATCCCATTCCACCAATCATCAGTTTTGATTGAAAATGTTGCCAAATGGACCTTTTAATTTTCAATACATCAAAGAAGAGATGAAATGCTGCTTTTTCTGTTTTGAATACTACTGCTATGAGTAGGGAAGGACATCAGATCTTTTGATGGAAAAACAAACTCTGTGTTATTTCCTAAGGAACTCTTAAAGATCAGTAAAGGATATTTTTTATTTCTTTGATATCTTGCTGCTCTGATGCTATGCAGACAAGTGTTTTTTTCTTCTCTGTGTGCCATTTTTGAAGAGAAAAAAAACTGTTTGCCAAATACTTCTACATCTGGATTTGATTGGGTTGGACTTTAATAATAACAGGATGGAGATGGCATGAATTTTGAAATAATGAACTTACTCTGCGGTCAAATGGTTCATCTTTATCACTTTTTGTACATCGGAAAAATTCAAATGGGATTTTTATTTTATAACTTGAAATTTAAAAATAAAAATCTTAACTGTTAAAACTCTTTCAGTGTTTAAGGGGAAATGGCTTTAAAGAGTCCGAATGAAAATTGCCAGGTTTTCTTTTGTTTTGTAAATATAAATGTTAGGAGGGGTTTTTTTTTCCTCACCATGACATCACACTGTAGGGAAGGTAGTAAATGATGGTGTTTCGGAAGCGTGGAAACCCCCATTTTGTGGTTCTTGTATCACATTTGTTTGGTTTTGTTTTCACATGCTTATAGTTAGTGGGATAAAGCTGAAGTGCGTTTCCCAACTACAATTTTGTTGCCTGAAACTAGCTAGGTTGATGGAGAACCCATAATCATACAATCTTGCTTTTATAATGCTACTGTTATCACATACTTTACATTTTTGGAGAAAAATCACATTTCATACCCATTTCCTAATTTAATAAAAGCTGTTTACACACCACAGAAGCAAGTTTTTTAAAACTGTTTTTTTTAATATATTTATGTAAGAAAAGTGCAGTGTTTGGTTTCTATTCTTCGCACATGATTTGCATAAAGAATCTATATATTTTTGCCCTACAGAGAATTGTTATACAGGTCAAATATGTTTTCCTGATGTTCCTATGCAGATTACAATATATTGAACTTTAGTGGTTTAGCACTAAAAAAGAAGAGTTAAATAATTCAAATGATGACTTGTTTCAAGGATTATGCAGATTTTTTTTTAAATCAGAATACCAATATGCTTGTGTTTTTTCCTTTGATTATATAGGCCTGGAGTTATATTTCATGCATTTGAATTATTAAAGCATTTTACAAGAGTAGATGAAAACTGGTGATTTGGTGATATTGAAACTGAACTTGATATTTCCAGTTGGTTTTTTTCAGCGTAGGTACTGAAATAAAATGTGTGTTAAACAGTCAGTTGAACTATAGGCTTTAATACCAGTGCAGATCTAATGTACTTTTCCGGTCATTTCCTCTCTGTACTTTTTTTATTGTGCAACCTAGTTTCAATAAAAGACTCCATGTGGATTTTATAGAACATATGCCTGGTGATGTGAAAGAGGAACAAAAGAGAAATTGAGTCCAATTAAAGGAGAAGGTAATTGTGCCCAAAATAAAAAAAAATAACATTTTTGTTAAAGTCAACTTGTTTTTCTTCATTTCCCCTTTCCCTAGCCTGTTTTTATCCAACTCACAAATCAATTTATTTTAAGTTCAACTTGATCACTATATATCTGTGAAAGGTGAAGATGGCCTGGGCCTGCACAAGCCTTTTTCAAGATCAAAACATTCATCCATGTTGTGGTCATTGTCAGCATCTCTGTCACAAATGTGCATCCAAAAAAAAAAAAAATGCAAAAAGTGATCTCTTTTGTAACATATGAATGTTAGCTTTGTTTTTTACCTACGCAAAAAGATGACGTCATTCAAAAGAACTTTTCAACCCTGAAATATTGATGTACTGTATAATCAATAGTGAAATCTTGCTAAACTAAGTTTTTATTGAAACACAAACTTACAGAATTTGAAATATTCACAGATGTTTTAGCATGGTGCGGACTAACAGTCAGTTCACTGATGATGGTTATTATTGGGTTCCAAAATATTTTTCAAGATGGGAAAAGTCATATATATATATTTATTAAAGGTCATATACACACATGGCTTTATGGCAAAAGTCATATATACATATGGCATTATGCTTTGTTGGGGTATTTTCCTGCGTCTTCATAGTTGTGCTTTTAAAGTTGTGGCAACGTTTCAGTAAAATCTCATCTGCCATCATCAGGCTCATCTTCTTCAGGTGTGTTGGGAACACCTGAGGAAAATGAGTCTGATGATGGCAGATGAGACTTTGCCAAAACGTTGCTACAATAAAAGCACAACTATGAAGACGTGGNNNNACAACCCATGATTAACTTATCCATCATGAGGTTATTCCTTTCTACTATAATCTAGAAGAAAAACAATACAGAAGTCTGCACTATACAAGTACTGTAGATAGGAAATATATCTACAGGAATCCATTCATCACTAGCACTAAGCTTGTCACTTTAAACTTTAAACCAGGGAATACCATCCCATCCTGTCCTGTTTCAAATCATTTCTTGATTCTTACATTATTAATGTACTTTGATTCATTGTTGTCATTCAATTGTCTGATGGAATCTATGATTGAACAATGTACTGGGCACCTTCTTTGCAAAGACGTTTACTTTCTACTTTGATTTGTTCGATTTTTGTGTTCTTACATGTTTATTTTTAATAGAAGAAAGATGAAAATGACTGTTTTACAGTACATCTCTAGATCTACTTTAACTTTACCTCAGAGAAAAACCATTTGTTAACATCTGTTGAACATCTTCTTTCCCCTTATGTATAATGCATTCATCAGAAGAAATTTTTAGAGATTTTCCATTGATTTCTGTAAGACACCATGTAGTACTGTTGCAAATAAAAATGTTTAAAATCATGTTTATTCCTTTCTCTTATTCTTATGAAAGTTGAATGCAATAGAAGAATGCAAAGCTGGGTGTCTCTGTTTCTTCTCTGCAAAGACAATGCTGCATCACAATGTGCTTTCTTGAAAACCTTTTATTTGAAGTTTATAACCAATTCCTTGTATAAGGAATTCCTTGTGTACAGACAGCCATTTTCATCTTGCATTTTTTTCTAGAAGGTGATAGAGCAGTGGTTCTCAACCTTCCTAATGCTGCGACCCTTTAATACAGTTCCTCATGTTGCGGTGACCCCCAACCATAAAAT